>JAPPVO010000014.1:73772090-73800037 GCA_030407325.1 Camellia japonica | reverse complement strand
GCGTGCCCATATAATCCATGATTGTCAGCAAGGAGCGTCCTACCTCCAACGGGTATATTTTGTGTATAAATAAAGTGTTGTGTGTGGAGAAAAATCAAGAACTTGAAGAGAAAAATTTATGTGTGCTCCAAATTTTGAGTATATGTATTCTGCTCTTTTCCTTTCAGATCTAATTGTAGCCTTTGTTCTTACACTTTTATATCTACTCTTAGTGAGAGAATCATTGTAAAAGAGGATTTAAGTACCACTTATTTTTATTCATTATTTTTGTGAGAGATTTTGTAAGGGTAAAACATTTATTATTGAGTGAGGTTCAATAGATAAGAGTAAGTTCTATGCCAAATCCACAAGCTTGGTGGTGTATTTATTCAGTTGATAGTAAAGAAATTCTTAAGGAGGTTCCTTGGGGAGTGGACCTAGGCCTGGCGTGCCGAACCACTATAAATCTTAGTGTTTGATTTTTTGTCCATATCTCTCTTACTTTTATATTGATAATTACTATTCTTTTTTTATTTTTGGTTAAAATTCTAAATATTGTGTCAATTTTAAATAAAATTTTTCAATAACCCAATTCACCCCCCTCTTGGGTTGGCTACCTAGGATAACAATTGGTATCAGAGCCTAGACTCTAGTTTGTGTGACTTAACCATCTTAGAGTAGATCATGGCAACCCCTAGATATTCTTTACTTGAGGGACAAGCATCCAATAGGCCACCACTATTTAGCAGCACAAATTTTAGCTATTGGAAAACTAGGATGACCATACATGTTCAATCTAATGATTATGAATGCTGGAAAATTATTTACAATGGTCCAAAAATTCCTACCAAAACCATAGATGGACTTAGGGTACCAAAACTCGAAGATGAGTGGAATGAATCATATACTAGAATGACCCAAATTAATGTCAAAACCACAAACATGTTGTATTGTGCCTTAGATGCCAACGAGTTCAACAGAATTTCCACATGTAAAACCGCAAAAGAAATTTGGGATAAACTTATAGTGACTCATGAGGGAACCGAACAAGTTAAAGAATCTATAGTCAGTTTGCTAGTCCATAATTAGAACTCTTTAAAATGAAGCCTGATGAAACTATTCTTCAAATGTTTACTCGCTTTACTGATATTAGTAATGGTTTAACTTCTCTTGGCAAAATATATACTAATGCTAAAATTGTAAGAAAAGTGCTTAGGTCATTGCCAAAAAGTTGGGAGACAAAAGTCATTGCCATTATCGAAGCCAAGGATTTATCAAAGCTAAGTCTAGATGAGTTAATGGAATCTCTCTTAACTAATGAACTCATAATGCAAGAAAGAAAATAAGAGGAGAACAACAATAAGAAGAAAGGAATAGCCTTCAAATCCACCTCGAAACATCAAGAGGATAAGGAAGATGATTCGGATGATGATGAGGAAATGGCATTCATCACTAGGAAGTTCAAAAGATTTGTGAAAAAGATATAAGGTGTGCGGAAATTTTTCAGAAAAGATTTCAACAATAGGGATTTTCAAAATGGAGAAAATCACAAAAAAATTGAAGTTACTTGCTACGAATGCAACAAACCTGAACACTACAAATCAGAATGTCCAGAACTTAAGAAACAATTCAAGAAGGACAAGAAGAAAGCCATGATTGCAGCATGGGGAGAAAATAACGATGAAAGCGACTCAGAAACCGAAGTTTGCAAAAATGAGGTTGCTAACATATGCCTGATGGCGCTTGGAAATGAAGATGAGGTAAATGACGAATCTTTTACGCTTAATGAATTACAATCAACTTTTGATGAATTGCATGCTAAATTTATGAAACTTAGGTTGAAAAGTAACTGTCGAAAGAAAGTGATTTCAAGTTTATCAAAAGAAAATGAATCCTTAACTTCCAAAATAAATGATTTAGAAAATGAAACTATGAAAATAGAAAAGGAAAATGATATTTTAACTCGAAAAGAGTCTTCAATTTTTGAGAAAACATTAGTTGTATTGCAAGAAGAAAATGAGTCTTTAAAAAGGAGCAAATTGTTTTGAAAGAAAATATCGAAGATTTGAAAAATACTCTTTCCAAATTCACTCAAGGTAGAGAGACTTTAGATAAAATTCTTAAAAATCAAAATCGTACTTTTGGTAGAGCTGGAATTGGATATAAACCTTTTTCAAAAGTAAAAACTATCAAAAATGGTTTTGTGCATGCATCTTCTAATCACTCTCATCTCACATGTCATTTTTGTGGTACAAAAGGTCATATTTCACTTTCATGTCCTGTTAAAAGAAATCATTTTGCTAAAATAAGAAAAAAAATGTGGGTTCCTAAGGACATTTCAATAGTGTCAAATTCTAAATGGACCCAAGAAAATATAGGTACTAATAGAAAAATCAAATTTTTGTAGGTATGTTTCAAGACAAAATCCAGTAACGATAGATGGTATCTCGACAGTGCATGTTCAAGGCACATGACCGAAAATAAAGCTATGTTTGCCACACTCCAACCAAAGGATGGCGGATATGTGACTTTCGGCGACAATAGCAAGGATAAAATCATAGGTGTAGGTAGTATCGGTAAAAATCCTTCTCCTATTATTGAAAATGTTTTACTTGTTGAAGGTTAAAACATAACTTGTTTAGCATTAGCCAATTATGTGATAAAGGGTATAGAGTTATTTTTTGAGAAAACTCATTGCACTATTGAGAACACCCTAGAAAACAAAACTTTATTTGTAGGTTATAGACATGAGAATGTATATGTGTTTGATTTACATGATTTATCTTCTCATTTTAACATTAAATGTTTATCTGCTATAAATGTTAATGGTTGGCTTTGGCATAGAAGATTAGGACATGCTCATTTCGATTTAATTTCCAAACTTTCAAAAAATGAGTTAGTCATTGGCTTACCAAAAATTGTTTTTGAAAAAGGCAAACTTTGTGATGCATGTCAATTTGGAAAACAAACTAGAATTTCTTTTAAATCCAAAAATATCATTTCAACTAGTAAACCACTTCAACTCTTGCATATTGATTTATTTGGACCATCTATAACATTACGTTTAGGAGGAAAATCATATGCTCTTGTTTGTTTTGATGATTATACTAGATATATATGGGTATTATTTTTAGCACACAAAAATGAAGCTTTTTATAATTTCTCAAGACTTTGTAAAAGAATTCAAAATGAAAAAAAAAATCTTAATATTTGTAGTATTAGAAGTGATCATGGTAAAGAATTAGAAAATTATAATTTTATTATGTTTGTGATGAGTTTGGAATTAATTATAACTTTTCTACCCCTAGAACTCCTCAACAAAATGGTGTAATCGAAGAAAAAATAGAACTCTTGAAGAAATGGCCCGTACTATGCTTTGTAAAAATAATTTGCCTAAATATTTCTGGGCAGAAGCTGTTAACACTGCATGATATGTTGTAAACCGAGCTATGATTAGACCTATTCTTAAAAAAACCCCTTATGAAATTTGGAAAGGTAGAAAACCTAATATTAGTCAATTGCATGCATTTGATTGTAAATGCTTTGTATTAAAATAAATAAAGATAACTTACGAAAATTTGATGCTAAATCTGATGAACTATATTTCTTGGATATTGAATTTCCAGTAAAACTTATAGAGTATTCAATAAAAGAACTCTACTTGTTGAAGAATCTGTACATGTTGTTTTGATGAATCTAACAACATTATTTCCAAGAATCTTGTAAGTAATAATATTGTAGAAAAACAACCAAGCATGGAGAACATTTACATAAAAGAAAATGAAGAAAATCCATTACGCGAACATGAAGAAGAAATGACAATGGAAGAACTTCAAGAAATATATACTTTTCCAAAAAACGACTCAAATTTATCAAAAGAATAGAAGTATGCTCATAGCCACCCCAAAGACCTCATCATAGGTGATGCGGCGGAAGGTATAAAAACTCGTTCCTCTATTAGAAATGTTTGTGGTAACTTAGCGTTTGTTTCACAAATTGAACCAAAATCGTTTTTAGAAGCTGAAAATGGTGAAAATTGGTTTTTAGCAATGCAAGAAGAATTAAATCAATTTGAAAGAAATGAAATTTGGTTTTTAACTCCTTGACCAAAGGATCATCCCGTTATTGGTACAAAATGGGTTTTTCGAAATAAAATGGATGAATCCGGAGTTGTTACTAGAAATAAAGCTAGATTAGTAGCTCAAGGTTATAATCAAGAAGAGAGTATTAATTTTGATGAAACTTTTGCTCTAGTTGCTAGACTTGAAGCTATTAGAATGTTACTTGCTTTTGCATGTTTTAAAGATTTTAAATTATATCAAATGGATGTTAGAAGTGCTTTTTTAAATGGGTACATTTCGGAGGAAGTTTATGTTGAACAACCTCCCGATTTTGAAAATCATAAATACCAGGATTATGTTTTCAAACTTTCAAAAGCCTTATATGGCTTAAAACAAGCTCCTAGAGCTTCGTATGAAACATTGAGTAATTTTCTACTTAACAAAGGTTTTTGTAGAGGAAAAATTGATACAACACTTTTAAAATAATGAAAAAAAGAAGATATGCTAATTGTTCAAATTTATGTTGATGATATCATTTTTGATGCTACTAATGAAAATTTGTGTAAAGAGTTTGCTAAAGATATGCAGGGTGAATTTGAAATGAGTATGATAGGGGAGTTAAATTACTTCCTTGGTCTACAAATTAAACAAACTAATGATGGGATTCATTTAAATCAAACGAAATATATTAAGGATTTACTCAAAAGGTTTGAAATGGAATCATCAAAGCTTGCAGCAACTCCAATGAGCACATCAATAAAAATCGACAAAGATGAGCAAGGTAAACTTGTAGATGAAAATAAATATTGAGGTATGATTGGTTCCCTACTCTATCTTACTGCAAGTAGACCCGATATAATATTTAGTCTTTGTATGTGTGCACCTTTTCAATCCGCACCGAAAGAGTCATACATCACCGCAGTCAAATGTATTTTCAGATATCTTATTGGCACTCCAAATTTGAGATTATGGTATCCTAAGGGAACCACCTTTGAACTTTTTGGTTACTCAGATGCCGATTTTGCGGGATGTAGAGATTTTACTATGATCATATTCCTATAAAATGTGAAAACATAAGTACCATTAATCTTTCAAAAAATCCTATTCAGCACTCGCGCACTAAACACATTGAAATAAGGCATCATTTTCTAAGAGATCATGTACTCAAAGGTGACATTGAACTCGAATTTGTGCCTACAAATCATCAATTAGCTAACATATTTACCAAGCCTCTAAATGAAGAACAATTTTGTTATATTAGAACAGAACTTGGTATGATGAATACTCCAATATAATGTTTATATTAAAATAATTTTTTTTATAAATAAATAATAAATAATAAATAATTAAATAAAATAATTCTAATAATAATAATTATTATTATAAATAATAATAATAATATTAAAAAGAAAAATAAATTATATACATATATATATTCTCTCTCTCTCTCTCTCTCACCCACTCTGTCTCTATCTCTCACCCGCTCTCTCCTTCAGTTTTTGTTTTCTTTTCTCTCGCTCTCCCTTTCTTCCTCTCATCCTCAACTGACACCATCTTCATCCTCACCATCGTCTACAACCAGCTCCACCATCCATAACATCATTCATCACCTTCATCACTACCATCATCCACTCAAATTCCTTACCGACTTGCCAAGATCTGTGACACCCCAAATTTCTAGCCTAAATGATAATACAACAATTATGGCTTTTTCAAGGAAAACTGAATATAAATCTCCAAACTTACATTACATGATACAATAGTTCTTCATGCAACAATACATTAATCCAACAACAAGTAAATAAACAAATAAATACTCCCAAGGGGTTTACAAGTTTCCAAGGCTTGAGCCTGGTTACACAAAATGGTTATTCAAACCCACACACATACAGCCCTTGGCTTACATACAGAGTTACAGCAAAATGAGAGTCTCGTACTCTCAACACACATTTCCTCACCTCTAGTTAGGTGGTATCACCACATTTTCTCCTGTACAAAAATCCCGTAGGGTGAGCATAAAGCCCAGTAGGAAATCCTTAACAAAGTATATACATTTTATACAAGTCTCAAGAGATGAAATGCACATGCCATGCTATGCCCTTTTGAAAGAAAATCACATCTTCATCTTTGAAAACCATCATGCTCAATGATGTCATGCAATTTCAATTCTTCAAAATTTAACAATTCATTTCAAGAGCGATAAATACGACTCTGGTAATTCCTAGGTTGGTGTCTGCAAGTAGACTATACAAGTACTGCCAATTTGTCATTTTTACCAGCATTGACTGGAAGGCTTGACACCTATAATCTGTCATTTTTACCAGTATTAATTGGAAGGCTCGACACCTATTCAATTTCATCTACACCACTTGTCAAGACTTACCACCGTATTTACCCCATAATCAATTCATAGAAACTTGTTTCTCAACATTCTTTTCTCAATGCAAGTTTTAAAATTAACTTTCAAAGTTTAATGTAATCAAATGAATTGATATGCCAATAACACAAGATGAATATAAATACTTTTATTCCAATTCATCATCCAAGGAATAACACAGTTCCCTCTTCTCAAGTATCCTCAACAATTAGTCATTTCAAAACTATTTCAACGTTTTGAATAATAATTTCCAAAATGAACAACAATTCTCATATTCCCTGAAATTCATCATTTATATAAATATAAATAAGAAATTTTCCAAACATCCATTTATTTTGACACACAAAATAAATAACAATATCATTAATGGATTTTCAGTCTCTTTAAAAAAAAAAATCCCAAAATTCTAGGTTTTCTCACCAAAACTATATAACTCAAATCTTTTGAAAGAAAACTTTCCGAAATTATTTTTTCTTCAATCAACGAAGATCAAAATACATAAGATCATTTTAAAAGAACAAGAGACAAACCTACTTTCAAAATCGCTTAACTTCTTGAATTAACAATCAATTTTCAAAGCTATCGAAGGATGATTTCGTAAATCATCTAGATCTTGCAAAAATATATATATAACTCTAAGAAAATCCCTACCTCAAGTTTTGAAGAAGAAATGAGATGAAACCCGCAAAATCAACGGTGTCGAAACTCGATCTTCACCGCACACAATGAAGTCATCGAGAAGTTAACCAACTTTGATGAAGAACCTATGGCAGAACTCTAATGGATCTTGAGAAATCAAGGTTTTGATCCAATTTGGCGTAGGGAAGTGTAGAGAGAAGGTAGAGGAAATGTTTTTAGAGAGAGATATACAAAAGTGATTTGAAATATCAGATTCACGATCTGATATAACATGGTCTGCTCGAGTGTGGAAAGCCCCGCTCGAGCGTTGAATACACCTTCCCAGTACTTTTGCAGAGAGGTCAAACTTCTGGAACCAAACAGTCTCCGCTCAAGTGCATAAACAGCCGCTCGAGCGGACAAGCAACTTCGAATGCATTTTGCATTTTTGCTTCGGAGGCACTACCCCTCGACCCCGCCAGGGCGCTACCCTCGGACCCGCCAAGGGGCGCTGTCCCCTGGACCCCCGCGAGCTAATCGGGCAGCTCGATCCTCAATCGGCCCAGTCGAAGTGGCAAGACATGAAAGAAGGGTCAAAACGGGGATCGCTACAAGATCCCTCACGGCTCTACTTCCATCACCGATCTTCAACATCATTTCCGATTCATCAAGATCAATTATCTATTTGACAAGATCAGTTACTGATCCACCAAGATCCATCACCGATCTTCAACATCATTTCCGATTCATCAAGATCAATTACTGATCTGACAAGATCAGTTACTAATCTACCCAGATCCATCACCGATTTACAAAAATTCGTCACTGATCTACACGATCTTCTGCATTTCTTCCGATTATCAAGGTCATCACCGATCAACATGTTAAAATTTTTTTTGCACTATGTTATATTTTTTTACTTGTTGTATGTGCTCAAAACTCACTTGGATTTAATAATGATTGCTTCTACCTTATCTGAAGAAATTGTTTTTATTTTTATTTTCTCCTTTTATGCTAGTGCACTTGGTGTAGTTGTTTATGGCTGAATCTTAATGACCCTTGGTATTATAGATTGGTAATTTGTTTCTTCAAATTTATGTAATTTTTAGTGCATTAATTTAGGGGGAGACTCATATATTTTGAGATTAACAATTATTATAAAATAATAATAATAATAATAATAATAATAATAATAATAATAATAATAATAATAAAAGGATGTGTGTATATTTTGTGCATAATTTTAAAGGGAATATATATATATATATATATATATTTTCTTATTTGCACTACTTCTTATCTACACCACCAAATTTTTTTTTGCAAAGACAAAATTTATATATATATATAAAGGAGGAGAAATGCTTGCAATTTTATTTCAGAAGGAGAAAATATTACTCGATTACATATAAGTTTTCAGAAGGCTTCCCAGATTTTTTCCGTTTCACTTCTCTCAACAATTTTTCATGAGCCTCTTTTATATGCCTATCTCTATTTTCAACTTCTATAAGTCTTGGCATTATAACCGTTGCATAATATTGCAACGCATTCTCCAACTGCGCATTTTTCCTCTCTAGCTCTCTCTTCTCCTTACGAATATTAGCCAGTTATTGTTTTACCAAGCACACCTCATCTCTCCATTGTTGATTTTCTTGTATTCTTGCTTGTAATTGTCAAGCCATATTGGAAACTGCAGTCATTGCCTGTGTACTCAGAGCCATAGTATTATTAATAGCATCGATATCATTTCGATAACCAATGACACTAGGACCCTCATTTACAGGAATAGCATGTGCCTGCATTACAGGCACCTCATGCATGTCCGAACCATTGATGGCTAAGGTAAGGAATGACATGATTACACAAGAAGTAAAACAAAATTTTCTATCTAACACTTGATATTTTCGTCTCCTTGCCTATCATCCTTGTCACTTTTTATACACTCCATCGATCTAATCCTCGATGCATATCTGCTCAAATCTTTTGTTTGTCAACATTTTGTGCGCTCGAGATACTCCAAAATCCCCACAATGATCTCGACAAGACCTAAGGACCATTATTATATTTTTGGCATCTCAGATTATTTTATCAAATGTGTTTGTTTCTTATCTCCATATTTTATTTTCATGATGTCAAAGGGGGAGAAAAAAATATGACTTCGAATTGTTGTGCATGCATACGCTTTAAATATTTTATGTTGCCAAATTATCGAATAACTTATTGATTTTTACTTTATGTCAAATCCATACAAATATTGCCATCATAAAAAAGGGGGAGATTGTTAATCATATTGTTTAATTTTGATAATGTCTAAAATATTATTTCCCAAAATTTGGATTTTTTAATATACATATTATTTGACACAAAATATTATCTGTTTAAAATATATATTGTATGATACATTTAAATATTATTTAAATGGAAATATTTTGAAAACTTTACTATTCACTTTTTGAAAAAAATTAGGCTGATCACTATTCATTTTTTGACAAATTGATTGGTTGTATTATTTTGACAAATTTGGTATTGATGGGTTGTTTTCTTTTGACAAAATTGATATGCAGTGGAAGGATATATTTATTTTAAAATCTCTATAACATATACAATAATTTAAAAAGGGCATATATTTTCAGATCTATCATAAATATTATTTAAAAAGATTTTTTTTTTTTTTTTGTATGCAAATATATGATTAGAATATTATATATACACACATGATATTATATTAAAAAATGTTGATTAAATTATATATTCAAAACCTTGATGATTTGCCTATAATGTTTGACAAAGAAAAAGTAGACAAAAAAAATATAAGGTTTGACAAAGAAAAAAATGGACAAAGAAAATACAATTTTTGACAAAAGAAAAGGGTGCCACATGATTTTAGATGCCTTTTGTCTGTCAAGGAGCATGCCCATGTAATCCATGACGTCAGCAAGGAGCGTCCTACCTCCAACGGGTATATTTTTGTGTATAAATAGAAGTGTTGTGTGTGGACAAAAATCAAGAAATTGAAGAGAAAATTTCTGTGTGCTCCAAAATTTTGAGTATATTGTATTATGCTCTTTCACTTTCGGATCTAAGTGTAGCATTTGTTCTTACACTTTCATATCTACTCTTTGTGAGAGAATTATTGTAAAAGAGAGTTCAAGTATCACTTATTTTTATTCATTATTTTTGTGAGAGATTTTGTAAGGGTAAGACATTTATTGTTGAGTGAGGCTCAACAGATAAGAGTAAGTCCTGTGCCAAATCCACCAAATCCACAAGCTTGGTGGTGTATTTATTCAGTTGATAGTAAAGAAATTCTCAAGAAGGTTCCTTGGGGAGTGGACGTAGGCTTGGCGTGCCAAACCACTATAAATCTCAGTGTTTGATTTTCTCTCCCTATCTCTTTTACTTTTTTATTGATAATTATTATTCTGTTTTTTTTTTTTTTTTGGTTAAAATTCTGAATATTGTGTTAATTTTAAATAAAATTTTTTAATAACCCAATTCACCCCCCCTCTTGGGTTGCCTACCTGGGACAACAAAAGGCCACGTGTCCGTCATCACCAAAGTTGCCTCGGCTCGGGAACTTAGGTACAAGAGGAAAAGGTCATGAATTAAGCACCCCTGCTCACCCGATCAAAGATCGGCCTTTACTAATCATGATATGATTTTTATCAACATTATGTGTTCTTGTTCCAGTTATTAGGCTAGCTTTACTATGTGATGTGCACAAGCAAGTATAGACTAGTTTGCTCAAGTTGGAACGATTCAATTTCATGTTTATTTTGCGAAAGGGGGTTTGAATTTGCCACCTTAAGTGGGCTTAAAGTTTGTGAATTTGCCACCAAACATAGTGGGCTTAAAACTGATTTGCCACTCAACAAAGTGAGCTTAAAACGTACATTCGTTGAATCGTTTCAATTCAAGCAACAAGCCTTCATCTACAGGCATTCAAGTAGTTTATCAAATAAGCATTTAGCCTCATGGTAAGCATGCTAGTCATGGCAATCACTCACACTCATGCAAGTATGCTAAAGCATTAAAAACTCACCTAGTACTCTAAGCTAAGAAAACATAAGAGTTAGAAAAAAAAAATGCATGATTCCTAATTATGTCAAATGTCTAATGCAATAATGCAATTAATAGGCTCAGCTACTAATATGGCATATGGATCGATTTTAATAACATGTGGTTAAACACGTATTCAAAGAAGTATTGAAACGACAATGCAGTTTGAATGATGCGCCGAGCCTCGGTGCATGCAATACGAAATGAATGGATGCAAGCATAAGGCATAAGATATGCTAATTAAAACATGTCCCTAATCTAACCATCAAAAGCGGGTAAATAAAAGGGAGAAAGACGTGAGGTTAGAAGACATACACATTATTACAACACGCTCTCATGAAGGAGAGTCCAAATGAATTAAGCTAGCTAACCAAGCTAAGTTAAGCTAATTAAGCTAATTATTACAAAACTTGAATAAATAGCTAAACTAATTAACTAATTATTACAACACTTGAAATGAATAATTAACTAACTATCTAAGCTAATTAATTAAGAATCTAACTAGGCTAAGCTAATTAAATGTTGCAACACCAAATAAATTAGCTAAAACTAATTAGACTAATTAAATAGTACAACACAATTCATTATTCTAATGAAACAATTAAAAGACCAAATGCATTTGATAAGGACACCAAGGAAGATGGATGGAGGTTGCGTGCGTATCGCCTGAAAGCTACTCTATCTGCCCGAGCCGCCTCTGTTTCACCTTCAGCCACTGCCTCTGTTTCTGCAAAATTGCATTGCTAGCCACACACAAAGGGCCGGCCATGCATTGATTTGGTGCAAAACTCTATTTCTGTGCTCTGAGGTGAAATCAGTGCAGATAGAGCATTTTCAAGCTCTGTTTGTCCTTCATTCCTTCTCTGTCATAAGAAAACCTCAAGAGAAGGTTGGGATTGACTCCAAAACCATAAATGAGTGATATGATCACTTAATGATCTCAGAGATGGACGAAAATCAATGAATGTAATGCAAATGACCACCCCTCCCTTTTGTCATGAATGAACTCAAAAGAGGAAGTTGAAACGCTTCAAGGACATCAAAAATATCATGAATTGATGCTTGATGACCCTTGACACAAGAAACTTGGCATAACGTCCGGCCAAGTTCAAGCTATTAAGCCATTTTCTTTAAGTGTGTTAATCCAAGTTTTAAACCAATTGTTTTAGTCATTGCCATTCATTAGTCCATTTGTCCAAATGTGATGTTAAAGTCCTCTAAACAAGAAGTGATGCCAAACAAGAGGTTCTTCTAAGACATGAGAAGGAGACTACATCGTTGACGATGAATCTCCGAAGAGATTAAGCCATTAAGTGTAGGTGTGAGGCCCCTGAAAATTTTAATTTCTTAAAAGCCCCTAACTTTTAAATTATTTCCTTGAAGTCCCTCAGTTTCTCAATCAATTGCAACCCTAGGATTAAAATACATGCGCCAACTGAAAACTCGCAAACCCTAATCGATTTTGATAACTTGGAAATCATTTCTAATACCCCAATACTAATTAATTAACTCCATAAACATAGAATTACCACTTGAAAACCCTAGGTTTTTTCGATTTTTATCACGCTCGTCGGTTGATAGCCTTTTTATTCGAAACAAGAAATTCAAACCGAATTAGATTCTCTAACCCTAACTTAGTTAAATTCTACTCTAAAATAAATGTTCCAATTCATAAATTAAGGCCTTAGCCCTCATATTTTACTTAAATCACAAATTGACCCAAGTTAGTACCATTGTATATATATATTTGTACCTCTTATTCATCAAATCTTTTTGTACACAATATCTATGGAATTTGTACACAAAATAAATAGGAAAATCCCCCAAATCTTGAGCACATGGCCAGCCATCATACCTCCTAGGCTATAATCATTGTACTTTAGAGACAAATCCCTTGAATCATGGAAATAATCATGACCTTGGTACCAATTCTATATATATACATGTATATATCTAATGTACTTGTAACTAGAATGGATTAAATTAGACTTAAGCCTAACTAGATCATAATTAAATACATAATTAAGGTCCTAATTATCCACTATTCTATTTCATTTGAACTAAATACAACTCAATTCCATTACATTTCAACCAAAGGACATTTTAGACAATTCACACCATCTTTCCTACAAATACACCACCATCCTCCATCTATATGAACATCAAACACCACACCCACACACCCACATGTCATAGAGAGAGGGAGAGGAGTGGAGAGTGAGCTTGTGGGAGGGAGAAAGAAGAGAGAGAGCAAGTCTTGCAAAACTAGTTCCATAAGCATTTAAGTAAGCCACAACACAACTCTCTCTTTCATTTTCCTTTTTCAAATACATGTTATTAGAAGTTTAAAATGGTATTTTTAGATGTGTTCTAATGGTATTCTTGTGTTAAAAATGAAAGGATTTGAGCCTTGATTCTACCCATCTTGTATTTCTCTTCATCGGTATAAGACTACCTTTTTTCCATATCAAACTCTCAGAATTTCCAAAGGCACACCTTCACCTTAAATTTCTGAGTTTAATACATATTATTTAGCAAGTTTTCATCAGAAGATAAGTGGAAAAATTTCCCCTAGTTGACCTCTTTTCTCACCAACTTTCTTGTTGCAAGAATTGTGCCAGAAAAATCTGTTTTATAGCCAACTTTCAAAATTTCTAGAAAAACGTAGAAAAATTTTCTGGACCTCCATTTTATGTAAAAATCTTCCTTAAGGAGTTATATTTCAAGTAAAATTGGTTTCATTGAAAACGAGTGAGCGATTTGTGAGAAACTCCAATTTTCGTAACGGTTGACGAATTTGGACAGCGCTGGAACATTTCTTAAATAACTAAAAATCTAGAAAAGCTATCACATTTCCGAAACATGTTCTGAAAACTAGATTAAATTCTCTACGAACCATAGGAAGGCCGAGTTTGGTAAAAATCTAAAATGGCCCTTTTGATTTTAATCTTTAAATGGTACTGAATCTGGAAATTTAGTTTTGCATGGGTGTTTTATGCTCTTGTGTACATGAATATGCTTATTAGTTTATGATCATGTCTTGGTATGATGTTATCACGCCCCAAATTTTTATTACTCGAAATCATTACCAAAGCCTTTAATTTAGATCCATTTTTTTTCAAAAAAAAAAAAAAAACAAACAAACAAACAAACATCCATTACCCTTGAGTAATAGAAATACAGTGATATATATTCTGTAACGCCCCAAAAATTTCAAACTTCAAGGAATATATTATCAATTAAATACAAGGTTTATCTAAGGTTAGGAGTCTAGGAAATGACACTAATGAGTCCTATGGCCAATGACCGAGTAAGATCCCAGATTGCCGAAGGAGTCAAGTTAGCCTCCCTTCTAAGTCCAGCTTTCTTAGGTAGCGCACCACCCTTTTGACAGATCTTAAAAGGCATTGACGCAAGGTCTCATAAGCAATGCAAAGATAGGCATAGGATACAAAGTAAATAATTATTACAGCGTCTCAAATTTTTTTTTTTTAAACTTACAAAACGAGTTCCATTACTAATACAATCCAAAAACAATGATTAAAGGCACAATTGGACCAATGAGCGAAATGGTTCCCAAAATTTCTCTAAGGAAAACTTAAGTCTTCAAATGTCTTTGACTCCTTGTTGGCTTCGTACGTTTATTCGATACTTGGCATGAAATGCCATGAGCTTTGAATGCCCAGTAAACGCACACACACCCCATCCCTTTTTCCCAGTCCAATACACAATCACAAATAGAACAAGCAAGTGATGAAGCATGATAATTATTCAATAATAAAGGATTACAAGGTTAGATGTTAGAAATCTAGAAATCCCCCAAAGAGACTTCGTTCTCCCAACCACAAGAATCGGACGCGGATTATTCGGTATGCTCCCTCTTTTGCTGTTTTGTTGCAGAACTAACCTCGGATGCCTACCAACGATTATATACCACATAGCGCCAACCGCAGGGCCTCAAAAGAGACGGTAATAATGGGCATTGCCCAAATCCCTCCTCACACCAAATACCTAGGGTCCAAATACAACCGCTCCGTTCAAGGGTTCCGAAAATCACTTGCGCAAGACTTTAACTTCCAAATAGGGAACGCATCCCCGTCAACCAATCAATATCTTAGTAATCTTGTCCAAAAATTCACAACTCATTACCACCCATTAAGTTTCCCGTTTGAGTTAGATAATTTAACTCAGAGTTAGGACATACTCTTGAAACAACATCTATTTCACAAGTTTGAACAACTAGATAGCACAAATAAAAGGAAATAAGGTTACAACACATGAGATTCACATATGAAGATAGGCACAAGTAGTTCTAAGCATATTCAAGTAGTTACGGGAATAAGTTCGCACATGAAATAATTTCCAGATTTGCATAAGTGTGAGCACCATCGAGGGATTAAAATAAAATACATAACCCTATGACATGTGAAATATCATATCGAGACATGATCATAAATTAATAAGCATATTTATGAACACAAAAGCATGACACACCAATGCCAAACAGAAATTTCAGATTTTGTACCCATTAAAGATTAAAATCGAAAGGGTTGTTAGAGATTTTTACAGAACTCAGCCTTCCTATGGTTCATAGAGAATTTAATCTAGTTTTCAGAACATGTTTCGGAAATGTAATAGCTTTTCTAGATTTTTAGTTATTTAAGAAATGTTCCAACGCTGTCCAGATTCGTCGACCGTTACAAAAATTTGATTTTCTTACAAACCGCTCACTGTTTTTCAATGAAACCAATTTTAGTTGAAATATGACTCCTTAAGGAAGATTTTGACATAAAATAGAGGCCTAGAATAATTTTCTACATTTTTCTAGAAATTTTGAAAGTTGGTTACGAAAACAAATTCTTAAGGCATAATACTCAAAACAAGAAGATTTGTGAGAAAAGAGATCCAGTAAGGGAAAATTTTCGTTTCTTTTGTGATGAAAACATGCTAACTAACATATATTAAACTTAGAAATTTTGCTTGAAGGTGTGCCTTTGGAAAGTTTGAGAGATTGGTATGAAAAAGATAGTTTTGTACCGAAATGAGGGAAAATACAAGAGAGGTAGAATCATGGCTCAACTCTTATCATTTTTAACACAAGTAACTCATCAATAACACATCTGAAAATAATGTTTAGAAGCTTTAAGAACATGTATTTGAAAAAGGAAAATGAAAGAGAAGGTTGTGTCGTGGCTTACTTGCTAGGCGTGAACAAGAGTGCTTTCATCTTCCTTCCTCTCCCTCTCAAGACTTATCTCTTGCTCTCCTTTCTCTCCTCTAGGCCGAAAGCGTATGGGTGTGTGTTGTTTGTGTATGCCATGCTAGGGGGTGATGGTATTTATAGGCAATTTTGGTGTAAAAAGACATAAAGGCCCACTAGTTGGAATTGGATGGAAAAGTTTGGATTTACTTGGAGTCTAATGGGATAGGGAGTGATTAGGGAACTTAATCATGAGATTAGACAACATCTAGTTAGTCTCTAGTTGGAGTGAAACTAGTGTTGGGAACAAAACCCTAGATTTAGGGGTACTAGGTGTTAGGCTTTCTAGAATATCATAATTACAATTTCTTGAAAATAGGCCCCTCACAATCTCCTAGGGTGGCTAGCCATGGGGAAGGGATATGGGGCATTTTTTTATTCAATATAGGTACTATGGACACACTTCCCAATGTATATATATATATAGTTCTCAAATTGATTGATGGTACCTATAGTATAAAAGTACATGTACTAGTTTTTGGAGAAATTCTTGAATTTAATTAAAGAAGCGAGGGCTTGGAATTAAACTCATGTATTGGAACCTTACTTATGTAGAATTAAGTTTAAATTAGGCTAAGGAATCTAATTCGGCTAGGATATTCCTGTTTCGATAAAAAAAAAAATGCTAACCGACAAGATTCGAAATAATTCAACAAATTGAGGGACTTTAAGGAAATAATTCAAACATAAGGGTTTTTAAAGAGAATACATTTTTCAGGGGCTTCACATTAAATGTAATCGAATGAGGAGGATTAGAACCTTAATCATGTATTTAATTATGATCTAGTTAGGTCTAAGACTAATGTAAATATCTTCTAGTTAGAAGTACATACATATATATAGCAAATCTTTATAGGTACCAAAGTCATTATTGCTCCAAGATTTCAAGAGATTTGTTTATACTAAAGCACAATGATTATAGCCTAGGAGGTATGATGCCATGTGATGGTAAATTGATGGACTTGTTTTATATATATATATATATATATTATTTTTATTTTTTTTTTTTGTACAAATCTTAGAAATTGTAAAATATAATGTTAAAAAAAGATTTTAGGGTACAAGTGTATATATAAATATATAATAGTACTTATTTGGGGTTAATTTGTGATTTAATAAAAATGTGAGGGCTTGGCCTCAATTTAAGTATCTATTTCAAGTGTAGAGTAAATAAATTAGTGTTAGAAAAATAATTCGGTTTGTATTATCTTGCTTTGAATTTAAAGGTAAATAACTGAACGAAGACTGTGAAAACCAAGAGTTAAGGTTTAGAGCGATTAATCTAAAATTTGAGAGTTAAATAATTAATATTAGAGTGTTAGAAATGATTTCGAAGCTTCCAGGGTCGATTAGGGTTTGTATGGGTTCGTCTATGATGCGTTTTCGGTTCTAGGGTTTAATTTGCGAATAATCGACGGACTAAGGGCTTTATTATAATAACTCAAAATTTGGGGACCTAATAAGGTTTACAAAAGTCAGGGGTCTCATATATTCTCTCTCTCTCTCTCTCTCTCTCTCTCTCTCTCTCTATGAATACAAGACTAACAATGATACATGCCAATCTCCTACTGAGATGTTACAAATAAATATAATACAAATACAAGATCCATTACATCTACAATGAAATTACATATAAACGACACTTGGACTTTTTAACTCTTCAATCACAGATTCCACACTTTCTTCCTGCAAAAAAATAAAAACAACAAGGGTGAGCACTAATGCTCAGTAGGAGTCTCATAGTTCCAAGTCAATAGCAAACACACAAATAGAAGTGATCATGCATGCATGGTGATACTATATAGTAGGGTGACATTTTATAATTTCAAATTATCATAGTTAGAGTACCATTTTCTTAAAAACTATTTAAACACTTTTAAGAAAACCTTCAGCCATTAAAATCATCCGTTAACTTTGGAAAACCATAGTTCCATGTGAAGCAAACATATTTAAGAAACTATATCATTTAAAAGTTATTAACCAATTCCCAAAATTTTCTTATTTAATTCTCATTTTTAATGTTTCTCTTTCTCTTTCATTCTTCCATTCTACTCATTATATTTATGTAGAACTCCATAAATTCAAGTTCAAGTTCCCTTTTTAATTTATTAACAATTCTCCTATACCCAAATCACTTCGTTATTTACACTCTCGAAATTTCAATTCAAGATAATACAAGATTAATAGACCCCCTTTCAATTCAATCTTTCATTTAGTTAGAGAACAACGCTCGTAAGTTACTTTTATTGTCACCACTAATTCATTAAGTTCACCATTACCAATCCATAATCCCCTTACCCATTTTTTTGGTTCCAGACATTGCAACCATGTCTATATACATTTCCTCTTTATATCAATATACACATCAACTTACAATTTCACAAATTCATCACAAGTCACAAATAGCATCATCAACTTAACACATATATCAACACAATCCACCTTTTGCCGACTTACTACGGCGGGATAGCGGGCACCCAATCCATAACACTTTTCACCTTTCGCCGTTTACTATACGGCGGGAAGTGAACTCCCAAAAACCTTTTTCTCAAAAGCCATTTTCTTTCAAAAACTATATTTTTCCAAAACCATTTTTCAACTTTTGAAAACCATCCCCACATTTGCCGGCTACTATACGGCGGGATGTGGGCACCCAAAACATTTTCGAAAACCATCCGTTTTTCCAGTTTTGCTGGCTACCATACGGCAGGACTGTGTGGACACCCAAAAATCATTTTTTCACTTTTGCCAGCTACTATACGGCGGGACTGTGTGGACACCCAAAAACATTTTCCCACATTTGTCCAGCGATAAGCCTAGACAGGGCAATTGGGCACCTTTAATCCAAAATCACCCCACATTTGCCGGCTACTATACGGCGGGACGTGGGCTCCCAAAAACCTTTTTCTCAATTTTTAAAAACTATTTTTCAAGTCCCCGCGCGGGTACCAACACAACACCACCCGACACAACTCAACCCAAACTCCACGTACCCAACACAACACAACTCAAACTCAACACAACCCAACACAACTCAATCCAAACTCCACACAACCCAACACAACTCAATCCAAACTCAATACACCCAACACAACTCAACTCAATACAATTCACATAATTCAAACACAATTCATCATAGTCCAACACCATTCAATTCAACATTATTCAACACAACATAATTCAACAAAAGTCAACATCACTTAGTTCATCAACACTATTTGCAATTCAACATAATTCAAGATAAATTCTTGAGTCTCATTTCAACATTCCACAACCAAGTTTATGTCATCCATATCATTAATAAATCATTTCCCCAATCTTCCTTTCACATTATAGCATGATTTACAATGTCCATGATAAGAGTTCAATCGCTAATTTTTAACATAATTTTGAAACATCTCCAAAATCCAATTAAACTTGTACATATATAATTCAACCTACCAATTTTATGATTCTACTTTCAATTTGGGCAAAATCACTAATTATCATAATGAATCAACTTAGGGTTCAAGAAAAATTAAGATTTTCAACAAAAATTCAAACTTCTTAAACTACTACTTTTAATTCCAATTTCCCTCTTGATTATACACCTAAGGTTCATAATCTACCATATTAACCCATCAATTGAACCCCCAACTCTCATGATATACATTATATGCTCAAAAATGGAGATTTTGCATTTATATAATGAAAATACCACAAATCTATCTATTAGTGTAAGTATTGAAGAGAACTAGAACCCCTACCTCAAGAATCAAGCAAAGGAGCAAGCTTTGATGAGATTCCTCCACAATTTCGAAATTCCAATCGGTAGAACATCATGATCTTCAAGCTTCTTCACTTCTTGGTGAGTGATATTGGCCTAAACTTAGAAGAATGGTGAGTATTTGGGATCAAAACCCTAGGGTTTTCGGACCTAGGGTGAGAGGGATGAAGAAGGAAGAGGAAAGTGTGAAGAATAATCTAGAAAAGCCCCTTTAAACTTGTTGAATTCGTGCAGTCCGCTCGAGCATCGATTTTCACGCTCGAGCGTACTTGCTTCCAGCACAGATTCCAAAACTTCAAACGGACATAACTCTTCCATCCGGACTCCGTTTTAGGTCGTTCTTGTGTCCAAATCGAAGCCCCGAAAATAAACTTTCCAATGGTTCTAGCCTCACACCCAAATTCAAAGTTAGGAAAAAAGAAAAGGGCAAAAGAGTGATGGCTGATCGTAGAATGATTATCCGAATTAAAGTTTTTGGTCCAATCTTATTTTACCATTATGTTACCACCTCAATCAATACCCCAAAATAAAATAAGGAGGTTCCAAATACACTAATAAAAATGTCAAAGGAATCTCACTTTCCACGCTCGAGCGTCGCTTTCTACGCTCGAGCGCGCGCAGACCAACAAAGCTGTCCGCTCGAGCGACCACTTCCACGCTCGAGCGGGAATTCACAACTCACAGAATCTTGGACCATTTGCAAAAAAATGCTGGAAGCCTCACAAGTCCACTCGAGCGTCAACTCCCCCGCTTGAGCGAAGGGTAAAATTTTAGATCCTTACAGATGTTTCATGTGTTATGATTATGTTCCTTATCTTTTTCATTTTAATGATGCTCATGCTTATGTGGATATTACTACCTTGTTGAGTTTGTTCTAACTTGACTTAAAACATTGATCCAAACGAAAAACTTAATTGGGATGGTATTGGGTTTTCGATTACTTGAATAATGAAGAGATGATAATGTGTTATGTATGGATTGATGGGACGTGCTCCCTAATTGAAGGTTAAGTCTTGCGCAAGCGGTTGTCGCGTAAACCCTAGGATGGAATGGACGTATTCGGACTCTTTGCGATGGTTTGATTGGTGAGATAAGGTTGGGTCCGGATGGGACATTCAGGAGGATAAAACTTTTTGGAAGGATAAGGTTGGATTCAGGAGATAAAACCTTTTTTTTTTCACTGTCCCTTTTGAGGCCCTGCGGTTGGCGCTACGCGGTATATAACAATTGGTAGGCATCTGAGGTTAGTTCTGCAACAAAGCAGCAAAAGGGGGAGTTTCGAATAGTCCGGTGTCCAATTCTTGTGGTTAAGAGGATGAAATCTCTTTGGGGGATTTCTAGAATACTAACCACTAACATTGTAAGCTTTGTTATCTATTTGAATAACATGTTCCTTTCCTTTATTATTGAAATTGTTGCTATTGACTTGAATATCATGCTTCACTACTTGCTTGCTATAAATGTGATGCTGTATTGGATTGGGAAAAAAGAACGGGAGGTGTGTGCGTTTATTGGGCATTCAAACTCATGGCATTTCATGCCAGGTATTGAAGACTATTAGACCGGTCGAAGGCAAAGCTAAAGTATTTGAAGACGTATGGCTATCCTATGAGAGTTAGGAACTAGTAATGTTAAACGTGTTTTGAGATTGTAAGTGATAGATCCCATGTTGTATTTAAGACATTATTTGTAATTTGTATATATATATAACATTTGTAACCTATCCTTATACTCCGTCAACTCATGTAGGCCTTGTGTTAATACCTTGTCAAGATATGTCAAAAAAGTAGCTTTGCTATCTAAGGTGGTTGGACTTAGAAGGGAGGCTGTTTTGACTCCTCCGACCTTCCTGGGATCTTGCTTGGTTATTAGCCAAAGGACTCATTAGTGATGTTTCCTACTCTTGTAACCTTAGATAAACCCTGTATTTAATGGTTAATATATTATCTGATGTTCCCGATTTTTGGGACGTCACAGTAGGTCTCCTTTACATGTATTGAACAACCTCAATTGGTTGAAACCATTCCCAAGAATGAAAGATATGAATGGTTGATTGATTAGTAAACTTACACTCCAAACATGGAAAATGAACAAAGAAAGCATAACAAATAAGAAGTATGCCAACTTTATGAGACCACAAGTGTATTAAACAAGGCATGAATCAATTGAAAAGGCCTAAACAACCTCAAAACAGCCCTTAGTACATGAAAATCAGAGGTAAAACATGCATGAAAGGGGGTTGAAAAGCTAAACAATAAAGTAAGCAAAGATAAGGAGGAGTGGCTAACCCCTCCACTTTTGAAGCTTCAAAACATGGTTTTTAGCCTTTTCAAACATCTAAAAATCAGTGTGAATACCAAAGGAAAAGAGTGAAAAGGAGATGGTTTGAGTTATGAATAAAGGTATAGAAAGAGCAAGCTCTCTCTACCCTTTTGGTAACTCTTCAAACCCAACTCCAAACACTTCAAACAAGCTCAAAACAATCCAAAACAGCAAGAAGTATGAAGTAAATGATAGAAATGAAGGTAAGAGAAGAGAAAACAAGCTTATACCTTTCAAGAAGTAAACTTGTTGTTGATGTTCCAAACTTAGTTTCAATGCACTCTCAAGCTTGAATTACACTTCTCCAAGATCAACCAGGGTGGTAAGACAATGTTGTATATGGTGTGTATAGGTGGTATAAGCAAGCTAGGTTAGCTCAAAGATGACTTGCAATGGAAGAAAGATGAGACAAGAGCTCTCAAGGGGTATATATCACTTCTAGAATTTTTTTCAACCCTCAAAACAATCCCAGAGCTTCAGTTTTATAGAATTTGAGCTCAAAAGGCGATAAATATCTTCAAAAATGGACAGCTGGCGGCCTGCCGCCCAGAGTAGTGTTTGTCGCCATCGAAGGCCGGCCGACCATTCATAGCCATAGCCGGCCATCACTGATGCACAGCCGGGCCTTGATGGCCTCCCCTATTTTTTTGTTCAAACTCAGCTCAGGGTAAGAAAAGGTACAAAAATGAAACTCATAGGTTTAAACAAGGTAAATGTTGAAGATGTGAGGTTATTTCGGAAGCCTGATTGATTCTGAATCGCTCCGAATTCATAATTCAACTTTCATCATTGAGTGCATTGAACCAAGCGTCTGAGTCTTGCGGGCGGTCAAAAATGGGGTGTCTACAGCTGGTCAAGGATATTTTTATATACCTTTTCGTTTATTTGCTATGGTTCTTGGTTGTAGTTTTGTTGTAGGTTTGTTCAGTGCTTGGGTTTTGTTTGTCTATTTGTTGGTTGTTGATGTTGTAAGGCTTGGGGAATGCCCCCTTGTAATTTTGTATATTTTATCGTTTTATTTTATGACTTAATTCACCAAAAAAAAAAAAAATTGGCTTAAAATAAGAAGAGTAATAGAAAAAGAGAGCAACCATGAGTAATTTTTCACTTCTCTTATGATGAAAACATGCTAAATAGTATATAATAACTTGGATTTTTAGAATGAAGGTATGCTTTTAGAAATAGTGTGAGAAGTGGGTAAAAAAAGACAGTTTTGCTCCTACTAAGTGAAAATACAAGGAAAGAAACAAGGCTCTAATTATTTTATTCAAACACAAGAACACTATGAATACACATCTGAAAATGATACATTAAACATCTAAGATCATGTATTTGAATGAGAAAATAAAAAAGAGGATTGTGTTGCGGCTTATTTGTTTGCTTAAGGGTGGTGTTGTGCAAGCTTGCTCACTTTTTCTTTCTCCTCGTCCCAAAGCTCTCACTTTCTCTCCTCTCTATCTCTCTCTTGCTGAAATATAGTGTAACGCCCTGAAATAATTACAATAACCCATCCACAATATCAATATATGACAACCATGATTAAGTAATTATCTTCCATTAAATCCAATTGAGTTTACAAAAAGAAAACATATGTTGTATACATTCATAATGTCTGGCTCTAAATCTATAGCATATGTTGTGAGCTAAAGAAAATAGTGGAAAGTAAACAAATAAGAAATGTCCTAAAGGCTTACAACTTTTCAAGATAGTTCTTGGCTACAACAAAAGTGGACTTTAGGTCCAATGCATTTAAAGCCCTTGGCTATACAAAAAAAATACAGCAAAAAGAAGCTCTTGCTCTAAATCCTCCCATACTACTGCCTTGGCAGAGGCATGTCATCAACAACTAAAATGTTTATCCCACATAAGCTGAGCCAAAGCCCAGTAGAAATAATCCATCACAATATATGAATCTTAACAAAGCTATAAGATGAATGCGTATGCAATGCTCGTGCCAAAACGTTCAAGATATCTCTTTTCAAACTATGCAATGCCAAGTTAATATCTTGAATCATAAATCACTTCCATTATATTAGAAAATAGAGTACTGAATCGCATTCTAGAAATTTCAAAACAAATACAACCTTTCTCGGAAATTTCGTCTAGAGGAAACTGTAAACCGGGACCCATGTAAACGTAGGCTATACAAGCACTACTATTTCCATTTCACGGAAATTTCGTCCGTGAGATCGGCACACATGTATACGCCCGATTTTGGGACTTTCACCCTGGACGCTCAGGCCAACTTAGTTCAATATTTCAATTCATATTTCCCAACTACACCATTTTTCTCAAAACAATAAACATCTTCAATGTATAAGTGTGAAATAATGTTCAATACAAATGAATAACAAAATAATTTCAATTCTCCTAATTCACATAGAATTTCTATAATAATCATAGCTATTATCCACCGATAGCCTGAAACAGATATTTCTAAACAGATAATTTATATTCCATAAAGATAAACTTTCCAAATCTCAAGAGTTGAGTGGTAATACATATCCAACTCTACCATCCTCATCAATACCAATCCAATTTCACATTTCTAACACCAATTCCATTTATTTATACAAAATAAACATTTGAGACAATTAGAACAAAAACCCCATTTTCTTCCAAAACATATTCCAAGTATCTAAATCAATAATTTTATCATAACTTAACCTTATTTCCACTCCCCCAACCATTTTCAATACATCCATTTAAAAACCCCTCTTTTGATTTTAAACCAAAACCCTAGGTTTGTCCAAAATCCTTCAAATCATGAGATTGTTTTATAAAGACAAATAGCTAAGTTAAAAATCATAAAAGAGTGTAGAGAATCCCTACCTAAAAGCTAGAAGACGAGATAAACACGGATGAAACTCGGATGAAGCCGAAAACCAAACTCTATTTGGAAGAAAACAAAGCTCTAGGTGAGCTCTATCATTTTAACAAAGAGAGTAGGGTGAAAAAATCACTAAATCTTGGTGTATTTATAGAGAGATGGTGAGTTTTAGAGAGAGAGGGTCTTAACTTAGGGTTTTCAAATGTTTTAGAGAGAAAAAGATATGAAAAAGTGATGTAAAATGGCCTGTTTACGAACTGATATACGTACAGTTCGCTCGAGCGACCAGACACAATAAGTTGTTCCACTCGAGCATAAGAAGCTTTGCTCAAGCGCAGAATACACACTCCAAGTAGTTTTATAGACAGAGGTTGTCGCTCGAGCGTAAGAAGCTTCGCTCGAGCGAAGATTACAAACTCCTAGTAATTTTATAGACCTACAAAAGTACTGGAGGTTTACAAGGACCACTCGAGTGCAAGAAGCTTTGCTTGAGCAAAGGGACAAAAATCTGGGCAACAAAAGTTTGAAAAAACAAGCTACCAACCTGTTCCAAACGTAACCAACACAACCAAATAGCCAAACTCAAAGAGATATAAGAGGAAACAAGGCATGGATAACTACAAGAGACCACGAAACTCAGATCCAAAACATTCAATAGGCCGGACCTAAGCCAGAAACGCTATAACCTCCCCCCTTAAGGAATTTCGTCCTCGAAATTTAAACCAAACAATAAAACCAAGGTTTAAACCAATTGGAACAATGATAGCAAATTATAGCCAACACCATGACCCATCCACTAGTCATCTTCTTCCATCAACATAATAAACAAATTTCAAAACTGAATATACAATTCACATTTTCAAAACATATACAATGTTTATCATTACATTAACGTAGCAAAGTTTTCAACACAAGTTAAGACATCAATAAACAAATTTGGATATTTCTCGCGGACCTCCGCCTCACGCTCCCAAGTGGCCTTCTCAACCCCATGCTATCACCACAACATATTTACCAAAGGAACTGTCTTGCCTCGCAAGACTTGGTCTCGGGTATCTAAACCTCTGACCAGTCTTTCCTTATACGAGGCATCCTCATGACCTCTAACTCAATCCAATCCGACACGTGTGATGGATCTGGCTCATACTTCCGAAGCATACAGATATGGAACACGTCATGTACCCCGTAAAGCTGTGGCGGTAAGGCCAAATGATAAGCTACCTTCTCAATCCGTTCTAGGATCTCAAAAGCCCAATAAACCTAGGAGATAACTTCCCTCTCTTCCTAAACCTTATCAAACCCCGTCTAGGCGATATTTTCAAAAAGACATGATCTCTCACCTCAAAAGACAACGGTTTCCTCCTACGGTCAACATAGCTCTTCTGATAACTCTAAGCCATAACCAACCTTCTACGGATAAGTGCAATCTTCTCTGTCGTTTCCCAGACCAACTCTGGACCCAACATAGGTACATCCCCCACATCGGACCAACACACAGGAGACCTACATGGTCGGCCATTCAAGGCCTCAAACGATGCCATACCAATACTCGACTGAAAGTTGTTGTTATAGACAAACTCTATCAAGGGCAAGTGCCTTTCCCACAACCCTTTAAAGTCAAAGACACATCCTCGAAGCATATCCTCAAGGATCTGAATAGTACGTTAGGACTGCCTGTCAATTTGGGATGATAGGTAGTGCTAAAAGTTAACCTAGTGCCCAAGGCATTCTGTAGGCTCTGCCACAATTGAGTCGTAAAACGTGGATCTCTATCCGAAACGATAGTCACATGGACCCCATGAAGTCGAACAATGTCCTTAATGTAAAGGTTGGCTAGAAAGTCTAGCAAGTCATTTGTGCGCATAGGTACAAAGTTCACTGACTTGGTCAATCGATCAATTACCACCCAAATGGCGTCATTACCCCGTTGAGTCCTTAGAAGACCCACAACAAAATCCATCATGACATGTTCCCACTTTCATTTGGCTATAGGTAAGGGCTGCAAAAAAACCCGTAGACCTCTGATGCTCGGTCTTTACTTGTTGACAAGTAAGGCACTTGACATAAACACGGCTACATCCTTCTTCATCCCCTTCCACCAAAACTGGCAACTAAGATCGTCATACATCTTTGTGCCTCCTGGATGCACCGCAAGGCGTGAATGGTGAAATTCTTGGAGTACCTCTTCTCGATATGACTCCGGCACAAAAAGACGATCAAGGTATCTAACACTTGAGTCAGAATACACATTCAAGCCCTTCTCTACCTTTCCACTAGAGATCTTCTCCCAGAGGGATTCTACCTCACGGTCACCCCTCTGCGCTTCTAACACTCGGCTTACAAATGTAGGTTGTGCAACTACCGAAAACAAGGCTACATACTCAACGGACTCGCCAAGATGCAAGTCAAACTCACTGATAGCACCCAATATCTCCCATTCCCGAATAGCAATACTAGCTACACTACTAGTGGATTTCTACTTAGAGCATCGGCCACAACGTTGGCCTTCCCCGAATAATAATGCAACTCAAAGTCATAATCTTCTATAAACTCCATCCACCTCTTTTGCCTCAGATTCAAGTCTTTCTGTGTAAACAGATATTTAAGAATCTTGTGATCAGAAAACACTTCAAATTTCTCACCATAAAGGTAATGCCTTCAAATCTTCAGGGCAA
>JAPPVO010000014.1:73530706-73771990 GCA_030407325.1 Camellia japonica | reverse complement strand
TGTACGATTCAGATTTCGATATCGAATGCATTGAAGGATTGCGTGAATTAGCTTCGGTTGTCCTTGCTATTGATTTTTTTAACGTAATTCACTTGATTCTCAGCACCATTTTCCTTCTTATTTACTTTCCTGTTATATATTTTCTCGTTTTATGTAGTTTTCCACAGTAACCAAACAGTCAGTTTTTCTTGCTAATTATTTAGATTGATGTTGCTGTCGAATGTCACTCGATCCAATAGTTTTGAAGTCTCATTTGAAATCATTTTTGTTAGATCAGGTAGGTATCGTTTTATTGTTTGCCAAATTCGAAACTGTAACCGGTTTAATCTTCACATATTCTAACTTTTTATCGTCTCAATTTGTATTTCTTTATATTTCTTTCAGCTGGCTTGTCAACCTAAGGAACTAGAATTTCGTTACTAATTCTCATTCATTTTATAAATCCAAGTCCATTTTTTATTTTTTGCTTTTATGTTTTTTGTTATTTGAGTATGCTGTAATTGTTGATTGGTGTTCTCTGATTGTTTTGAGTTCTCTTGACGAGAATTTTAGTTTGTGATGATAGGAGGCATTCTAAGTTTTTTGTTTGATACGATTAGATTCTAATTTATTTAATTTCACATATTCGCTTACATTGATGCATAAATACATGCTTTTTTTTTTTTGTCTTTTGTGATTATGGTAGGCATTCTAAGTTTTTTGTTCGATACCATTAGATTCTAATTTATTTAATTTCACATATTCACTTACATTGATGCATAAATACGTGGCATGCTTTTTTTGTCTTTTGTGATTATGATAGGCATTTAAAGTTTTTTGTTCGATATGATTAGATTCTAATTTATTTAATTTCACGTATTTGCTTATGTTAATGCATAAATACATGACATGCCTTTTTTTGGGTCTCATTTATCTTTCCTGATTATGTTTTCACATAGTTCATTAGATTCTCAGCTCTGATTGCTATTTGTATTACTTTCCTTTTACACATTCTTCTCTTTGCTGAAGTTGTTCTTAACAATGTAACAGTCAGTTTGCTTGCTTAGTTTCTGAGGAGAATGGGGTCCTCATCAAATGGTAGCCTATGTGAAATAAGTTTGAACAAAAGGCCGTTCCCGTTGGAGAATGGTTGTTGCACTTCTTCCAATATTATGCTCAAGTACAAGAAGCGGAAGGTTTCTGCTGTTCGCGATTTTCCACCTGGGTGTGGACGGAATGCTCCGCGTATCAATCAGTTGCCCCATAATACTGAGGCAGCAGCACCACTTGGTGATGAAGAGAAGTTGGTGGCTGATGAAAAGATGGTGAATGTTGCAAATGGTGATTGTATTAAAACTTCTGAAATTGGGAACAAATCATTGTCTCATCAAGTGGGTGATAAGAGAAGTTGGTGGCTGATGAAATTGGGAAGGTTTCTGCTGTTCGCGATTTTCCACCTGGGTGTGGACGGAATGCTCCGCATATCAATCAGTTGCCCCATAATACTGAGGCAGCAGCATCACTTGGTGATAAAGAGAAGTTGGTGGCTGATGAAGAGATGATGAATGTTGCAAACGGTGATTGTGTTAAAACTTCTGAAATTGGGGACGAATCATTATCTCATCAAGTGGGTGATAAAGAGAAGTTGGTGGCTGATGAAAAGATGGTAAATGTTGCAAACAGTGATTGTACTAAAACTTCTGAAATTGGGAACGAATCATTTTCTCATCAAGTGGTGAATAGTCTGGGGAAGTTGGAAATGGTTGACTCATTGGATGATTTGGTTGGGAGAGTGGTCGCTGCGGCTGGGGTTGTCAAGGTTGAATTGTCCCCTGTTAAGGAGCCTCTTGGAAGTGACTTGCCAAAAGTTTTAGTAATCAATGCACCAGAATTGCCAAAGGAATTGCATGAAGTGGAAGTCCCTGCAGTGGTGAAGAGTGATGGTGCACTGGAAAGCAAATCTGTGTTGGAGATTGGTTCTTTGGCCAATGGGATTGTTCCAGCTGGCGGTGCGAAAGTGTGGTCTCCGCCACAGTGGCCTATTAGTGATGCCAATATTTCAAAGGAGACCGCCCTGAAAAATAACTATCCTAGGAGAAGAGTTTCAGCTACTCGTGACTTCCCTCCTTTTTGTGGAAGGAATGCTCTATGCCCAACAGAGGAAGAGCGGCTGAGAATTGTTTTTAGAAACAAGACTTCACATGATCTAGATAAGGCTCCTGTGCAAGGTGGGCTGGTAAGAGAGACAGTAAGAGGTAACGGGGAATGCAGTCCAGTGACAGAGATAGCAAGGACTGGTGTTGAAGAACTGGGTGGGGCTGTTCAAGTTGGAAATTCCCGAAAGAGGGAGTTGAAAGAAAGTGTGCCCGAACTAAAGATCAAGTCCCGAAAAGTTTCTGTGCAAGGCGGGCCATTGGTAGAGACACCAGGGGCTGATATGGAAGGCAGTCAAGTGAGAGAGACAACAGGGGCTGTTGTTGAAGAATTGGATAGGGATGTCCCAGATGGAAATACTAAGAAAAGGAAGCTGGAAGGAAGTGTGCCTGAACCAAAGACCAAGTCCCAAAAAGTAATCAAAAAGGATTATGAGGATGTTAATGGTGTGAAAGGGGAAGTGGGGAAGGAGATTGTGGTTTACATTCATGATAAGGGTTCTAAGAGTAGCCGTCCAGATGATGCTGTTGCTTTGGGACATGGTGCAGACAGGGTGATTGTGCAAGGCCTGATGGCTGCACCAAACTGTCCATGGAGGCAGGTAAAAGGAATTGTCAACACTAGCCAGAATATTGTGAGGACTGGAAGTGAGGTGATGAGGCATGACATCAGCTACATCACAGGGCGAAAGAAATCTAAATCTGTCAGCAGGACAAAGAAATATGAAGCGGATTATTCAGGAGGAAAATCTACGAAGAAGAAGAAATTACATCCATATAGAAACGATGCATATGAAAGTAAAGGTCAACTGGTTGTCAAGGATGAGGGAGATTTTTCTATACAAGAGCAAGATGAAGACTCTCCTGTGGCTACGAGACCCCAAAATTTTGAGGTGGCTCTGCCTCCTTTTGGTCCCAATAGTTCGAGTCATGGTAATGCACGTGTCAAAGTGAGAGAGACATTACGTCTCTTCCAAGCTATTTGTAGAAAGCTGTTGCAAGGAGAAGAAGCAAAGCCAAGGCAACAAGGATGCCCAAGCAAAAGGATTGATCTGCTGGCATCACAGATTGTCAGAGCTAAGGGAAAAGAAGCAAACACAGGCAAAAATATAATAGGATCAGTGCCTGGAGTTGAAGTTGGTGACGAGTTTCAATATAGGGTGGAGCTTGCTCTTGTTGGCATTCATCGCCTTTATCAAGCTGGTATTGATTACATAAATCAGGGTGAAATGATCATCGCGACAAGTATTGTTGCCTCAGGGGGTTATGCAGATGATTTGCACAACCCAGATGTTTTAATATACTCTGGTCAAGGAGGAACTGCAGTAGGTCGAGATAAACAACACGAGGACCAGAAACTTGAAAGAGGGAACTTGGCTCTGAAAATAGTATTACGGCGAATAATCCTGTTTGGGTAATCCGTGGATCTAAAGAGACAAAAGCTTCTAACTCGGAAGCAAGAGCCAAGATAGTTCTGACAACATACATGTATGATCGCTTGTATACAGTGAAGAGGTACTGGCATGATGTAAGGCCACATGGTAAGCTTGTTTTTTTAAGTTTGAGTTCACGAGAATTCTCGGCCAACCAGAGCTTGCTTGGCAAGAAGTGAAGAAATTAAACAAATATAAAATACGGGAGGGTCGTTGTGTTGATGACATATCAGGAGGGAAAGAGTTATTTCCCATTTGTGCTGTGAACACCATAGACAATGAGAAACCACCCACATTCAATTACATGACTCAGATGAAATATCCTGATTGCTTCTCCCCTATTCCTCCTCAGGGTTGTGATTGTATTGGTGGATGCTTGGACTCTCAGAAATGCTCATGTGTACTCAAGAATGGAGGAGAGATACCATACAACTACAACGGTGCTATCGTAGAATCAAAGACTCTGGTCTATGAGTGTGGTCCTTCTTGCAAGTGCCCTACTTCGTGCTACAATAGAGTCAGCCAGCATGGCATCAAAATTCAGCTTGAAATCTTCAAAACAGAGTCAAGGGGTTGGGGTGTTAGATCCCTAACTTCTATTCCTTCAGGAAGTTTAATATGTGAGTATATTGGGGAGCTTCTCGAGGACGCGGAAGCTGAAAAAAGACACAATGATGAGTATTTGTTTGACATTGGACAAAATTACTGCGATTGTTCTGTCATGGATGATCTTTCTACTCTCAAGCTTGATGCACAATCAACTCCTAATGAGGTTGTGGAGGATGGTTTCACCATTGATGCAGCGGAATGCGCAAATGTGGGCAGGTTTGTTAACCACAGCTGTTCCCCTAATCTTTATGCTCATAATGTCCTCTATGATCACGAGGACAAGAAAATGCCCCACATAATGTTCTTTGTTGCGGAGAATATTCCACCCTTACAGGAGCTGACTTACCACTATAATTATTCAGTGGATGAGATTCGTGATTCGAATGACAATATTAAGAAGAAGAACTGCTATTGTGGTTCTGAGGAGTGCACTGGCAGAATGTATTGAGGCCGACAGAAAAATTTGGGTTCTCGGGTAGGGATTCCTTTTCTCTTAATGTAAGTTCTGTTTGACCACTTTCCTTTTTGTCTGTGTTATGGAACTTAGATTTATTATTTACTCTGTGATAGGTCCTAATGAATCTATTTCAGCATGTACTCTTGGGCTGTCTCAACAGAAACACATAGATATGAACGCACATATACGGGCAAATATCATTTTCATGAAAAGAAACACACATGAACACATTTCTAAGCTTTTTGACACAATGCGAACATGTATAAACGACGATTATAGGATATTAACAGATTTTAATATATACTTTCTACAGTATCTCCATGTGTCTGTTTGTACATAACGAGCTGGGTTGTACCACTTCGTTCAAAGTTTTCTTTTCAGATTCACTAGGTTAAACTATTGAGTTGCACCACTTCGCTTCAAGTGCTGCATGAGCCAAATGGTGTAGCGCATCTGGGCTAACCAAATTTCAGAGCATCGAGGCTCCAGATTTTGGAGATGACGCCAGAATTCATACATAATTATCAATATGAGAATTGCCCAAAATCAAGTTGTCTGGTGGATATTTGTTTGTGATCATAGATATAGAAGTTCATCTCTCTTTGGATGAACTGGCAGCTCTCACGAATCACATTTCTTTTCATGTTTAAAGTAATAGTGAAATCTGACATTTGTTTCCACATTCATGATCTGATTCATGTATGTAAATACTTCACATCTCATCCCTTAATTTTGAGAATTTGCTTATGATTCTTGTTCAGATGCAAAGCTTGATTTTGATGAAAGCAGACAAGGAGAATGATGGTGTTAGACAAATGTATAGAGAAATAGAGAGAATGAATTATGTATTGATTGATATATTACAAAGGTTCAATTGAGCTCCTTTATATAGGAAAGGATTTACAAATTGTAATGATGAAAACCTAAAGCACTAACATTGCACTATACATAAAGTCTAAACCACTAACATAAAGATAACACACTAATATATAGGAGAGGGTGTAGAGAGTAGGTGGTAGGTGTAGGTGGAGTAGGTGGTAGGTGTAGTAGGAGTAGGTATACATTAACAGCCCCCTTCAAACTCAAGGAGGATAGACACAAACCAACTTGAGTTTGGAGAGAGTAACAAAACAGGAAAATAAACTGACAAATAAAATAAAAGTAGATAGGAGACACTGTATGGTCGTGTCAGACCGTTGGTGAAGACACTGTATGGCCGTGTCGAACTGTTGTAGCAGACAATGTTGGGACAGTTTACGGGGTCATGTCGGACCGATGTAGCAGACACTGTGTGGTCGTGTCAGACCGTTGGTGTAGAGGCTGACCGGAATCAATGTCGGGACAGTTTATGGGGTCATGTCGGACCAATGTAGCAGACACTGTGTGGTCGTGTCAGACCGTTGTTGTAGAAGCTGACCGGAATCAATGTCGGGACAGTTTATGGGGTCATGTCGGACCGTTGTAGCAGACACTGTGTGGTCGTGTCAGACCGTGGTTGTAGAAGTTGCACCCTCAAAAGGCGTGCCCAATCTATCAAAAGGCGTGCCTAATCCATAAAAAAGGTGTGCCGGACATTATGGCGATGCGCGTGACTGCCTTAGCTTGCGCGCCCATTTTGTCGTCTGGCGCCGAGCGGCGCGCGATACGCGTGTCTGCCTTGGCTATTTAACCAAGACGGAGGCTGAGGCTGAGGCTGAGGCGGAGACAAAAACCTGCTGAAAACCTCTGAAAAACTCTTCGTTTTCTGAGAGAGATACTCTGTAACACTCTATTGCCCAGAAAATGGCCTCTTCTTCCCGCCCTCTCTCTCTTTTTCCGGATCTTAATGGTCCATCGAGCTCCTCTAGGCCAAGTGCCCCTGCTCTTACTCAACTTAGTCTTCTCACACTATCAGTTGAGCAAGTGATGGCGACTCAAAATGATATCGAGGCCAACTACTACACGTTGAGGTCCTGCATGGAGACAGTGGCGGCAGTCACTAACCTGTCTCACCGTCTGCAAAACAAGGCGTGTGAGGTATACCAGGTCAACGCCCAACTCTCCCTACTCCAGTGCATGTACAGAGATGCACGGGCAGAAATTTGTGCATTGAAGGCTGAAAACAAGGAGCTGAAAAGGCAAACACCTCCATAGCTAGATTTGGGGCATCTACGTACCTCACCTTTGATGGCCGGCGGGGAGCCGACTCTCTCAGCGGAAATACTGTGGTAGTTCTTGGCGGAAGTACTGGAGACGGGCCTTCGAAGGTAGACGATAAAAAGAACGACAAAAAACGGAAGAGCTCGGCGACGGAAGAGCCGAGTAAGTGAAGTTGGTGCGCGGCCATCACCGGAGAAGAAAGAAGAAAAACAGATCCCTTTGTTTTTTTTTTTTTTTTTGGTGTAAAATTGTGATCGGATTTGATCCCTGTTATGAATAAAATGAGTGTTGTTTGGTTTTGTTAAAACCTGCAATGGTGTTTGGTTTTTTTTTTTTTTTTATGGTTAATAATAATAAACGAATAATATAGGAAAGGATATATATATGGATGTATATAAAAGAAAGAATGTGCGGGGTGGAAAATATGATGATGGTGTTGGATGGAGAATATGTTGAGAATGAAAAAAGTTGATATAATATATCTCTCTCTATCTTTCCAGATGATAGAAGAAAAAAAAACGAAAATGAAATAATTGATTAAAATGTTGTGGGTCAAAAAAGTGATTGTGCTTGAGTAGAGAGAGAGAGTTGAATTTATTTATTTATTTTTTTTATTTTTTTTTTTTAAATATGAGAGAGTGGGTGGGATAAGTGTCTTGGTGGGGGAGAAAGGGATGAGAGGGTTGAGAGAAGAATAAAATATGAGAGAGTGGGTGGAATAAAGTAGTCTTGGTGGGGGAGAAAGGGATGAGAGAGAGAGAGAGTCAGTAGGAGCAGGGAGGTAGACAAGCATGAAATCTGCAATAATGGCCATCACCACATCCGCAAAAACAAATTCCAGCTCCTGAAAAAAGTTTTCTTTTCGCTGTGGATACTCTGCAGCAGTCTTGGTGAAGAGCCCAACACCACACTCCATGAATACTTTGAACAAGAACAGATTGAACCATGCCTTCCAACTACAATTGCTCTTCCTCACAATCCTCTGCTTTTCCTCATCAATGACAGCTTTCTCCGACTGGGGCTTCTTGCAGAGCATGAAATTCCTAACACCAATCGCCCCAATTGCCTCCCATGGACTCAAAGCTTCAGGTCCAGCAATGGGGGAGCAGAGGACGAAATCATTGAGATTGGAGCCGAGCACCGGTAGTCGGCCCTCGCGGGCATAGGACTTGAGCGCAGTTTCCATGACGGCGGCGACGAGCTCGCCCTCATGGACTATGAATCGGATCGGACCGGCGCTGCCGAGAACGGTAATGCTGACCAAGAGGCGGTTACCGCCCTTGATGACCTGGTTCTTCTTCTGCTTGTGGAGAACCATAGTTGATTGCGAAGCAAAGAAAAGACAGAAATTATGAAAAGAAGAGAGAAAAATCTAGCTGAGAGAAGATGGGTTTTGGGGTTTGGATTGGCGTGGAGAGAGAGAGCGATGGAGATTTGGGGGAATGGGCTTTAAGGGTCGAGGCCGAGGCAGCGATAGTACCAGCCTTCTTTGCAGGATCCGAAGGAGAAAACAGAGGAGACAGAGATCCCCCTTGAAGGAAAGGGGGAGAAGATGAAGCAATTGCTTGAGATTTCCACCATTCACAATGGGACAGATTGAATTCTAGAGAGAAGCAAAAAATTGCAGAGAGGGAAATCTCTAGAGAGAAGCGAAAATTGCAGAGAAGGAGAGAGAAATTGAGGAGTAGAAGAAAATATGACTTCGCCATTGTTGGTCTGAAACCAGAGAGAGAGAGAGAGGCAATCTTGAGGATGACATATTATCTTGAAGCTATATGTGTATTGATAGAGAGACAGCGGAATAGGTTGAGGTCCGGCGGGCGGCCAAAGGCGAGATTGCCGCCCGCCGGTGAAGCGAAAATATTAGGTGTTAAACCCGCTCTGATACCATGTTAGACAAATGTATAGAGAAATAGAGAGAATGAATTATGTATTGATTGATATATTACAAAGGTTCAATTGAGCTCCTTTATATAGGAGAGGATTTACAAATTGTAATGATGAAAACCTAAAGCACTAACATTGCACTATACATAAAGTCTAAACTACTAACATAAAGATAACACACTAATATATAGGAGAGGGTGTGGAGAGTAGGTGGAGTAGGTGGTAGGTGTAGGTGGAGTAGGTGGTAGGTGTAGTAGGAGTAGGTATACATTAACAGATGGAAAGGTTTGGATCATATTTCGAGGTGCTGGGATCTCCAATATCAGTTTTGACAATATTTTTCTCAATTTGTTTACTGAACAACACATTTTATGGTTAGACATGGAGTGTCTTGACACAGTGTGGTTAGTCGTGTAGACTTGGCAGTAATTTTTTTCCAGTCTACATGGTGGACTACTACTCCCATCCTCTGTAGGTCAGATCACTACACCTACCATGAAATGAATTATCTGCTGTATATGTTGTTTACTGAATTATTTGTATGTTTGTTACTGAATTAGTGATTCCAGAGAAGAAATCCGAAAATGTTAAACTTGGTAACCTTCATATGGTACTGTTCTTGTCCCAAGGAAGAAAAAAATGTAATCTTCTGTGCCTTTCCCTGTAGTTTTTTGATTTAGCATTTTTTGGAATTTGTACATATGAATCTGGTGACAAATAAGTTGTGAAATAGGTGACTGGTTGTTTGTGAAGGTTTCAGATTGCAATCTTTTATGTTTCTTTTGTGGCACATATATTTTGTGTCAACACAAATAATATCATTGATGTGTAGGACTCACTGGTGGTGCATTTTTTGCTTTGAAAACAAGTTAATGTTTATTATCTTGGCCAGTACTATTCTTTTTAAAAATTAAGTGAAGCTTTGTGTGTCCAAACATGCAGTCTTTCTTTTTCTTCTGAGATTGTTACAATCACTGTAAATATTGTTCTAAGTTCGAGATTCAGTGAGTTCTGTGCATACACACACAGACGCATGCATATTCATGTATATTACTGTTTGCTCAAGTGCTGCAATATCATTTGGCCCTTTTTGTGTCTATCCAACCATAAGGGAAAGGAAAAATATGTCATTCATAGTACACAAATACACTTCTTTATTGAAAATGGTAAAGAGCACTAGCTCTAACTCAAACATAACTTTGATGACTTTATTAAACTCCTAGATAAATTTTTTTTTTTTTTTTTTTTTGGGTGATAAATAAGCAAATATTATCAGAAAAGCATTAAGATGATGCATAGAAAACGAAAAACAAGGCCCTAAGGGGATTAAACTCCTAGATAATAATTACTTAGCATCTCCTACTCAACATATATTTAGATATATATGTAGCAATAGGGATTGGGATTGGGATTGGGATTTTATAGGGCTCAAGTAAGCTGAACTGTTGTTTCATAAGCGGCCCCAGCCTTCCATTCACTAGGAAGTACACTACTCAGCTGCACCCACTTCAGCCCTGACCTGCCGGTCACTTGGACTCTGAAGTTAAGTGCACCTGTTGGTGGGCTAGACATGTCCCACACTGCACCATAGGCATTTCTCAAGCCCCTCCATTGCTGACAATCCACCTGCACCAAAGAAGGAAACATATATTGTTAAAAATGATATACATAGGCCCTAGGCCCACCACCAGAACGCTAACGGAAAGTCTTTACTGGTGGCCCAACCCACCCTTTTCACTTGATAATACCCAGTTCACTCAAGTAGTCCAGTGGACTGTACCTGCCACACTTCAACCGCAGTGATGTCATTTTGGCCAGCTTGGTACAAGATGATAATGGCTAGGTAATCAGGAAACCTGCTGTTCTCATGGACCTTGACCATGAGGTTGTAACCTGGGTATTGGCAAGAAATTCTCTGGTACTCTATGTCAACCACACCATAAGCAAACAACTCCGAGGCTACGTTGGGACGAGCCAGCCTTGCGTAGGCACGGGTGCTTAGAATGAAGTCTGTCTTGTCCCCTTCACCGTAGTCTGTCACCACCACCCTCGCTCCATCTTCGGTGCAAAGTTGTGGTATCTTGCACCTAACCTATCATATTAGTAAAAACAAATAGGAAATAACCATCATTGTCGACACAAGCAAAGGAACCACTTTTTTATTAGTGTTAACATTTTCATTATTTTGCACTTCTTCAATGCTTAACAAAGAAGGGCTTGTACTGGATGCCAATTTCTTGCAAGCTCAAAAAATAGAGCTTCTAATTGTTGCTTTTTACTGTTCAAAAAAAAGATTGTTGCTTTTTATCATAGTCCAAGACTGAATATCAATATTTATTCATTCTATTTCAAATATCATTATTCAGATTCTTCCAATATCCTCAAGAAGGGTCAATGCCTTTTTAAAGTAGCTTTGAAGTTGAATTACCTGATAGCATCCACCACAGCCAGTTCCATTCCTGTACAGCCTAGAGACTCCACTCACAGAACCATCGTTGACGGTTCTTCCATAGTCACCAAACCCGCAAGCTCCAGCTAATTTTTAACCACATTAAATCCGTGTTAATCATTGTAGCTAGATTATTAATGTAGAAATGTACACAAATCAATACATGTAAACCCCACACACACACACATATATTGAAAGAGAGAGAGAGAGAGAGGCTTGGGTGTGTACATACTTGGAGTCCCCAAGCAATCAGGGCTGCCATAATAGGTTGCTCTAGAGGACACGAAAGTGTCCTGGGAGTAACAAAGTGCTGGCAAAAGCACCAGGACATAAAGAAGAGAGCAATAGCTTTTAGGTGCAAAACCCATTTCTTTGGACAAGTTAACAATCTAAGAGAGGTTAGTTTCTGAAGATAATGAATGAGGAGAAGATTTTCAGATGGGAAATTCACAAATGAAATCCCATATTTATAGTTGATATCATGAGGGCAGGGTAAGAGAATTGGCAACTATTTCTTCCACTAGGCAGTCCAATTAGGGGTTAGGGCACTAGATTAGAGATATATTAGCATAGACACCTTTATTGACCCCTTAAGATTTTCATATTATACACTTGCTTATATTTTGTACATTCAATAAGCAGTGTGGCAAGTGAGCCTTGCCTAACTCTTTATTTCACTATTTGCATTTTTTGGATATAGGACATGGGATTCAAGTAGTCTGCTTTCATGGTTGTACTTATACGCCATGTTTGATTCACAATACTAATAATAAAAGTATTAATAATCTTATTAAATTAGTGTGGTATTCACTATCTGTAAGATAAATTATCCCCTTATTCATTGTTTGATTTGCATTGAATAAGAAAATATATGAATGTAGGATTATAATTATATTTATCTTCTTTTCTAATCTTATCTTCCATCAATATTTTTTCACAATCTTTACTTTATTAAAATTTCTTCATAAACGTGGTTTTGAAAAAAATATAAATAAATAAATAAATAAGCAAAATAAAAATACAAAATACAAAAGTCATGTTTGGTTTGTTTTTTAATTTTTTATAAAAAATATAAATTAATTTGATAAAATAAATATCAAAAAATATTTTTAAATTTTTAAAAATTATTTTTAACCTTCTAAAATATAAAATTATATAAAAATAATAAATGTTTTAATTTTTAGTCAAGGGTAAAAGAATTTTTTTATTTTATTTCCCAGCTCAGGATATATAATCCCACCCTTATCTCATTATTAATAATTCTACAAATTTGTTGGATTAATTATCCATTGTATTAATAATCTTGAAATAAAATTTCAAAACAAACACAGGATTATTGAGCCTACGGATTAATAATTCTAATCACATGCTCTAATCCTGTCAATTAAACATACCCATGGTGTACTAGTTTGTTTATGGATAAATTACACTCACCTACTTTCAGCTTTAAAATAAAAATAAAAATACATTAAGTTCTATAATTTTGACATAATTACATGAAGCTTCGTTTGGGAATATGCTATTTTAGTAACTTTTTGACTTTTTGGCTAAAATATGAGGTAAAAAAAATAGTATGTTTGAGATGACTTTTTGACTTTTTACGAAAAGATGTATAAAAAGCAGAGAGAAAAGAGAATCTTTGACTTTTTGGTATAAGTTGTTGACTTTTTAATTTTTTTAGTAACTTTTTGACTTTTAAACTAAAACAGTCACTTGTCAAACGAGGCCTAAGACTCCTCATCACAATATGATTCTACCTACTTAGAGCATCTCCAACCCTGAACTTCTTTTGTCATCAAATCTGATGAAAAAAAGGATGCTTTCCTCAATTTGATACCACTGGCTCTAACACTTCACTTTTTATCAAATTTGCTCCGGGGACAACCGGTAAGAGGAATTTTTTTTTTTTTTGGGAACTGTTTGAACCAATTTTTTTGAACTGTTTGAACCCTGTGGTGGTCGACCGGTAAGGGAATTTTTTTTTTTTTATTAACTGTTTGAACTTTTTTTGGGAACTATTTGAACCTTTTGGTGGTCGACCGGTTAGTCAACCGGCTGGTCAACTGGCTGGTCGACCGGTTCGTCTCCCCCAACGGTCATGCACAGTGTTTTGGTGAAATGCGGAGCCTGTCCTCACTTTGGTGAAACGTTTGGTGAATTCTCGATTTGATATCAATTTGGTGAAACCGTTAGAACTCCAAACAGTACTTTTTTTCACCAAATTTCAAATTTGATGATAAATTTAGTGAAACGTTGGAGATGGTCTTAATCATCTTTATAGGCCCCCATTAGGAGTTTGCAGATTAATATATGTTCTGGAAATTGTATGGAAGTGGACACCTTTTATAACATTGAAATTTTTTGTTTTCTTATTTTCTTTTTGGCGGCCTTTATGTCCAGGTTCTATGTAACCAATGATTAACTTTATACCAACCAAATCTGTAAGGATATTTCTCTTTTATTGATATTGGTGTCTATCAACACAAATGAAAATTTAATCTAATCGTGCGGGAAGGTAGTATTCAAATCCATATCTTTAATCAAACATTTTAAGTTGAATGTTTTTGAGTTAAAACCAAAAAAGCTATGGGCTAATATTAATCAAAGGGGGGGATTAACCTACCTAAAGTCGTGTTTGGTTAAAAACGCACCAAGGTGTGTGTCAAGGCCCTGTAAATCCTATGAAGGCAGTCAAAACAAGTAAGCACTAGAGTCCCCTCGATTTCCAAGTCTAGATAACATTATTATTAGGGGCAAAAGCACTCTTAGGGAGTGTTTGATTTAAGGGATTAGGGAGAGGCCAAATACTGTTTGAACTTGAATCTATTGGAGGGGAGATGTCCATCGTTTAGTGTAATTTTAGTCCGCTAGATATGAAGTCTAGCCGGACTCCGTATCCCTCATATGAGGGACTAAATAATTCTCGGGAGGGGGTGTCATTATTTCCAGGAGATTGGATCCTATGGGATTAATGTGTGAAATATCCATTTTACCCTCATGTTATTACTTAGTAAACAATTAAAAATGGGTAAAACAGTCTTTTGAACATTTATAAATTATAAATTTAATTTAATTAAAAATAATAAATTACAAATTATGGCCTTAAAAATTAATTTTTTTAGTGTTGTTAAATTAAATGATAAAAAATTAAAAATTAAAAATATTTATAAATTAAATTTTTTTAGTATTGTTATTACATTTTTCCCTAGTCTTTTGAACATTTATAAATTATAAATTACAAATTTAAAATTATATATTAAATAAAAAATATAAATTATAAATTATAAATTTAATTTAATTAAAAATAATAAATTAAAAATTATGGCCTTATAAATTAAAAAAATTTAGTGTTGTTAAATTAAAAATTAAAAATTATAGATTATAAATTTAAAATTATATATTATAAATTACAAGGGTAAAATAGTCTTTTGAACATTTATCCAGTCCATCCAATCAAACATGGATTCAATAAAATAGTTATTTCCAAACATCTAATCTAATGAAAAAACAAACATATGATACAAATCCAGTCCAACCAAATAGTCCGATGACAATGTATCTCAAGACTAACAGTCCAGTGGATTCCCCCTTATTCAATTCATTTAAACAAACACACCCTTACAATTTTGTTAACATGGGATATATATATAGCCTTCAAAAACTTAAAAACCACAAATAATTTTTTTTTCATTAACTACAATTTTGTTGACTTTCATTTTTTATTATACCAAAATCTAAAATATGAGAAAAATGTTTAGAGAAATTACAAAAAAAAAATATTCTTAGAGTTTGACTCTTATAATAAATTAAATTCTGTTTTTTAATTTTATCAATTTAAATTTTAAACTTTTGATTTGTTTTCAATCTAAACTATTTGTCTATTTTCGTTAATAAAAATCGACAATATATATATATTAGAAAATTTTGCGTATACATATATTAAATTTAATGATTAAAATATTTTTTCTGTCAATTTTACTAAATAAAAATAGATAAATAATTTAGATTAAAAATAAATTAAAATATTAAAATTTAAATTGACAAAATTAAAAATTTATTTTGATAAAAAATTCGAACACTGGATTTTTTTTTTTTTTTTTGCGTGATTGTCCCAAAATGTTGGGTGGAAACAAAGTAAGGACATCTTTGGTAACATTTTCAAAAACAAAAACTTGTATGATATATTTATATATATATTTAAATGAAATTGATTCTAGTTTAAATTTTTTAGAAACAAATATATATATATATATATATATTCATTTATTTTCAAAATAAATTTTTACTCTTTTTGCCCTTCCCACCTCCCACCAATAAGCTCCCACCAACTCCGATCACCTTCCTGTAAGTTTCGATGAGGCAATCAAACGATCACCGCTTGTAACTTCCAACCACATCACGTTCTGATTCTCTAACCCTTCATTCTAATTCTCCAACCCTCCACCCACCTATTTCTTCAATCATCAACTCCAGTGACCACTTTTGACCACCCCTACCACCAATCACCACATCCATCCCCCTTTCACTTCTAACCACCACCTCCATTAACTTACTAAACATATTTCTTCATTTTTGTTTTCATTTCTTTCCAAAAATTTTATATACACTTTTGTTTTTGCTTTTTACAAAACAAAACAAAAACTTACTATGTGGGTATTTGGGAAGTGAGTTTTTATGTAGATTTTAGTAGATGTAAGTTTTTATGAGATAAAAAAATTTTAATGTTTGAAAAAATAGTTGAGTTTTTATGTGGTTGGATGTGATGTTTGTGAGAGAAAAAGTGAAATGATTATGGGGTTGGATGTGATATTTTGTTTGGATGTATTTTTTTTAGTTTTGTAAAACTTTTGTCTTTTAGTGGTTTTTATAAGATAAAAAATTTGGTGTGTTGCTTCCCAAATATATGTTGATAAATAGAAAACCAACAATTGACAAGGTTATCAAAATGACACCTAAGCCCTAAACTACCTTTTCCACTTTTCTTCTTTATATGCATACATATATCCATTTTTCTTCTTCTTTATAAACATACATATATGATGTATCATTCACCATAGACAACTGCTACTGATTGTGGGATGTTCAATTCCTGAATTCTGTTTTATAGTATTTTGCTCTGACAAACAATTCTTCTAGTTTTTATGCTTGCATGCTTTGAAAACCAAGACTTTCAGATATATATATATATATATATATAAAAATAGCTTTGGAAATGGCAAGCTCATGTTAAAGGGGGGCTTGAGCTCTTCTTGTATTCGGTTTTTTGACATTGTTGTCTTCATCATCATATATGAAAATAAAATAAAGATATACCCTACAATGAGGATACCCATGCGACTAAATAGAATAAAAAATTAAAAAACCCATAACATACATCAAGGAAATTAGGAAGCTACAATGCTAGAACACTTGCAAAAGAACCCCTCGCTGCAGGGAGCTGCTAATGTACCTTCTTGGATGCCCATCTACACAGAAGTCGGAACATGTTTTTAGCTAACTGGATCAATCAAGAGAGCGGTAACAGGTGATGGTGATTGCTAAATGGGAAAAAGGAAAATGATTTGAGACCTGTGAGAGATCACAGAAAAAAGAGTACTAAATGCACAAGATTCGGTTCCATTGTGCAAAGAACTCATCAACTATATCCTTCACAATTAATTAACAAACAAAACGCTTCCATCTGACCAAGACCAAAAACAAAAAAACAAGTTGAGTCCCTCCCTCAAACCCAAACACACCCAGAAAAGGAGTGGGGAAGAAAGGAAAAACACACACACACACACACACACACAAACACACAAGATGGTAAAGAAAAACCCTTCTCCCAAATAATATGGTCTGGCCTGGCCTAAAATAATAAACTGCACTTGTAACATTGGCATGATTTTGGAACAAATTTATTTCTTTATGGAAAAGACTATGGTAGAAGGGTGTACTATATGCACCATATAACTAAAGAAGAAAATGACATAACTCCATACTTTCTAAATTATAACTAAAATAAAAAATAAAATAAAAAAAGGTTAGAACCAAACACTACATGAAACATAACCAAACATCTCAAAATAATGTCATAACTAAAGAAGAAAATTGTGTAACTAAGGGTTCATATGGTAAGGGGTGTGTATTGTAGAATTCTCCTATCTTTATATATGAAAATGAAAGCAATTAAACATAAAATAATTCACAAGACAATGACAAACAAGCGATCATGATTTTACCTGGGTATTCCATACATTCAGGTCCCAGATTTAGATACAATTAAATAAGTTGTGCTTTTTTAAGGTCAGCAACAACTCCTCTATCTTCATGGCCCCTCTCATTGTAAACCTGCAGAAAATTATGAGAATAATGTAATTTTACATGACACCTGAAAGCCAGATATAGAAAATAAAAAAATCCTTTTGATTGGAGACATACCTTATCGATAATACCATATTCAACAGCTTCACTTGGACTGAAGTACTTCGGACGCATAATGTCTGCTTCAATCTCCTCAGGCGATTTTCCTATATGCTTTGAATAGTGTTTAACCTTCAATAAGAATAAAGAATAGTTAGCGTTTACATGAGCTTCTTTCTGGATTCCTATAGCAGCATTTTCAAATATGCAACATCCAAAAGTGTTAACGCTAAGACGGCATTGAGTCTTCACTTTTCATTTGTAATTATGCTCCTTTTGAGATATAAAACAAGACATTATTAAGCAAATCAACTGAAAGTCATTTTTACTATAGAGACATTATCGTTAACATATACCCTATAACATTGAAAAATTCAAGAAAAAACTTCTTCAAATTGGTTGGCATGCATGGACCCAAGAGAGGTGAAAATGCACAACTTAAGTGGTTGTTAACATTACCAATTCTGCCTTCACATTCTTTACTTCCCTCCTTGCAAGGTCCACATCTGTAGCTTGGCCTTGAAACCTTGCAATTTGGCTGCATACATAGGGAAAAGGAATGGACAGTTTTAAGTTATAATCTAATCAATGTCTTAGGTCCAGTAAGGTAGTATAATAACAGCAGTCCAGTAAGCCCTGCCATGCAAGAGAGTTTAAGCAAGAAAGATCCAAGAATACACAATGGCCAAGGACACCAGAGAGAAAAGACTGAAAACATACCTGCTTTATCATAATAGTTGATGAGGGCAATGCAGAACGATTTCCTTTTGCACCAGCAGCCAAAAGTAAGGCTGCTTCTCCCCAGGCATTGCCCACACAGAGTGTAAAAATAGGTGGTTTAACATACTCTACTGATCAAAAAAAAATGCAGGTTAACAGAGTGTGTATACTTCCCATACATAGCCTCTTCCACTAAGCAAAAGTCAGCATCACAAAACAGGTTACGAAAAATTCAAAAAAAAAAAAAAGGAACAGAGGAAGTATATTACTAACCCAAAAGCAATTCATGAAAATCTGTTAAATACGTATAATGGAAAACTATGTTTGGCATAAACTTTTTGGGCTAAAATAGCCACAAAAAGACAAAATAGGTTAAAAAGCCAACAAGATAAAATGTCACATCCAAACCATAATCATTTTATTTTTTCTCTCACAAAAGTCAAAAAAACCAAAAAACTCATTCCAAACTAGACTTTTAACCCCAGGCTAAAATAGCCAAAAAGCCAACCCACATCTCAAACAAAAAAGGTAGCCTTCATTTTGACTACTGAAAATACAAGGAAGCAGTGTAAGATTATTGTGATTTGGTGTTGTATCATGCATATACAAGGGATGGAGAAAGTGTCAACTACATTCTCCTTCACTATAGTGTAGCTAGAAGGATACAGAGTCTGATTTTTTATTTTTTGGTCTTTTGAAATGAGTGACTTTGATTTATTTATTTATTTTATTTTATTTTGATTTTTTGGTTTTTTAAAAATTGAGTGCTTGATTTTTTATTCTCCGTTGTCGATTTCTTGGCTTGTTGGGGACTAGGAGTTCCAAAGAGCGGGGAGAAGAATGTAAGAAAAGCCACACCATTATGTGTGATGCAGAATTTTTGGAAGGGGAGAAACCACTTTTGATGGCGTGGAACTTTTCACTCATTGCTCGAAGGGAAGTCATACTAGAGTCTTTTCCTTTTTTATTCTTGTTTATGGTTTTTTTTTTAGCAGATTTGTACATTCCTGTTGATATTTAGACACAGGTATTTGTATTTAGGGTTGTGGCTTGCACCTGCTTAAGGAAAAAAATATTCAGAGATAAAGTAGTCATGACTATGTGAAAAGATGATAAAGGTTGAGACTTGTGTTAGGTGTTGGGATAGATTTCATAAAAGCAATCAGCAATGTAAAATATTATATGTTAAATTAAAGGATTTCATTAATTAAGCCAAATAGCCAAAAGAAGGGTGCTTTAAATTTAGATTCTTAATTCATTTATCAAAATAGAAGAAGATTCTTAATCTCATTAAAACCATTTTATCTTCAACGAGAATATTATCCTCATCTCTGCTGAAAGAGTAATGCATAACATAACAATTTCGTCCAGAAAATTATGTACAATATCACCATTCTATGATTTAATGAATACAAGAATGGCCTGTTTGATAAAAATAGGCTAAAACTTTCAGTCACACATTAAAGAAAAGGATAAAGGTTTAAACCTCATGACATCATAAATTGCAAATGCCTCTGTCTCATAACCTAACTGTTCGCCATCCTGGAAAAAGTGCAAAATTATATCAAAGTAAGATTCATAATATTTGACAATCTATTGATCTTGTTTACATAAAAGTAAATGAAAAAACTCTCCATGTAATGATATCAGGACATGGAAATGTATTCAAGTCCAACAAGAAAAGAAAGAAAGGGAAAAAAAAATATCTCTCAAAGCAAAAGACAAAGATAATACCATGAGATAGTTTTATCTTTTCTACTACCATTGTCCTCTATTATGCAGCACCAATGTATAGCCATTTCTTAACTCAATTTCGCGAATGCAAATCAGGGAACAACAATTGAAACAAAAACCAAACTCTTTTTTGATATGTTTCTTCTTTTTTGTTTTTTTTTTTTTTTCTTAAATAACTTCTGTTTCTAAAGATTTTACAAAACAAGCCTTTAGTTTCTTGTAAATTGAATTCCTAATGATTTTTCCATATTATATGTCACTGTGATTTACAAATAATCCCACGATAAAAAAACCAATGTCACAAGTACTGGAGCAGATTGATGCTTTTATAAATTTCCAAAGCATATTTTTCTACTTCCAGTACACTTCATTAAGTTGATTGCTCTACAAGACCTCTTTAATCCCCTTAGGACATGTCCTTGTCCTAGGTGACCAAATTTACTCTGAAATGGAAGACTATATACTTCTCCGGATTGGCATTATGGCTACTGAGCTTAGCTGAATTTTGTTTCCTATTTCAAGAGAAAAAATTACCCTCTTAACAGTAGTTTTATAAATGTAGCAAGTTTGCAAACCGCAAGTGGATGTGAACTACTCGAGGCCTGTCCAGGAGGTTCGGGAAGAGAGAACAAAACGGGGTGCAGTGGGCTCAGGTGTATTTTAAGTGGCTATCTTTCCTTACCTATGCTAAGGAGGTTGCACCAACATTTGATTTTAAAAGACCGTGCACCATGTTACTTGAGAGATTAGGTGATATCTTGATTTGGGGTTTATATATTTGAAGACCTATTTATGACGCAATCTAGATAAATAAATAAAAAATTGTTTACCTTTGTTGTCCCAGTGGAATTTATGTAAAGGTAAATTGGCTTCGCTTCATCCTCATACTGAAGGTAAAGAAATTCTGCTAATATCAACTCGGTGACAGATGGAACTAGAGACATGCCCAAGTAAACAATCCGATTCTTATACAAGTACAATGCATGCTAAATCTGGAGGAGGCTGCTCCCATGCACTTCCCCTTGAAAAGGGAATTACCTGTTAACAGATGGCAAACAATACAAAAGAGGGTAGAAGGTAAGCAAAGATACTTCGAGGACAAAAGGTATACTCTACGAAAGTGAGTGACATACTTATGATAACCAAACTTCATATTCACAAAATAGCAAACAACTTTGAAATGAATGTTTAGTCTTAAAAGTGCACTCTGAATTTCCCATATTCAGAGAAGATGAAACTACAAATTGGCATCACCAACCCAATATATGTTACTAGGGATTTTCTTCATATGAAAGGATAGCAACCAGAGAAAACCCTCTAATTAATATTATTGATCAAAGAGTTGAATTTACAACCCTTCAACACACGCATGTTGAACTACTAAAAGTCAAATTCTTAAGCATAGAATCATATCATAACAACCTAATCATGCTCATATCAAATCTAAATTGACAAATAAAAACCTGAAGTCTACTAAAAATGATCAAACAAAATCCTAAAAATTACAAGAATATAATACAGTCCATACAACTAATAATAAAAAATTAAAAAGTACAGATATCAAACCCTCCACTAAAATAAAATAATAAAAAATAAAAAATAAAAAGAAAATTTGGCCTAAAGTTTACTTTTTGAACTTGAGATCAGGAGATATGTCAAATATAACTACTTCAAATTAATCCCATTTTGTTCACACACTTAACAAAATACAAGCTTTGATTCATTTAAAACAATGGAGCCCCTAATTTTAGGTAGGATCAATACACTTACTTTTTGGATGTGGAGCTCACAGTTTTGGACCAATCAAATTTTGTGTTAAATTAACTCTCCTCATCTCACCATTTTCCCACTAAATTTCCCATCAGCATACAAACATAATATGCATATATATATATATATATATATATATCAGAAAATCGAAAAACTCTAGATAACAAAGAAGGTGAAGCAAATTTGTGGGTCTTGGGAACAGTACCATGGTGACGACGCCTCTTTTGGGATGAGAGCCGGAGTGAGAGGAGGAGTAGGGGTTGAGAGAGGCGGGGCGGAGCTTCTAGCCGGAGAAATCGCCGGAGACGCTGCCGGCGACGGAGGGAGAGAGGAAATTGGAGGAGAGAGAAGCTCTGGGAGAGTACCAACTTAGGGTTCGGTTGGTGGATGAAGATAGCATGCGAGTCACGATGGTGGTGGTGGGGAAGAAGTGCGAGGCCATGGTGGCGACCTCCATTGCTGCTCTCTGTGGAGAGAGAGAGAGAGAGAGAGAGAGTGTGTGTGCGCGCGCGCGTGCGCGGAAGAAAATGGGTATTGGGTTCCCTGTGAGTTTGGATTAGAACGGGCTTTGGGATGGGTTTGTGAAAGTTGGTCCGAGCCCCTATGGCTCTACTCCAACAAGTTCATAGACTTGTGTCCTGTTTGGTACAACTTAATTTCAGCTTATTTTAGTTTTTAGTTTAATTTAAATTATTTTGATATGTTTAGTTTAGCTTAACAATACAGTTTATAATTTTTTGTAAGTCAGAAATCAACTTATTCTTTGAGTGAGGTAGGAGAAGCTTAATTTATAAGTCAGAAATCAACTTATGTTTATAGTTATAAGCTATAAGCTGTTAAGGTATAAGTTATAAGCACTTTCCCACATAAAATAATTTAATTATAACGAACTTAGTCGAATCGAATTGTTAAAATTTTCAAATTTATTTATTAAGAATTAGTGTCGAATATTTGTTGAATTCGAGGTCGATTTGAACTCACTTGATTACATAAATGAGTCGAATTCAAATTCGAGCTCAAGTTTGAACTTAAAAAAATTTAAATTTAAATTAATTTACTTATTAAGATTAAAAAAAATACAAAATTATGAATAAAATATATAATAATACTTATATTAATAATAAATTTCATCAATCAAATATGTAAATTTATACAAACACCAAACATAAAAAAAAACAAAATAGATTATTGAAAACTTATTTAATATATTATTAAAAATAAATATTTATTTATTTATTTATTTTTATGTTCATGAGCCTTATCGAACGGAGCTTAGGGCTACTCGAGCTCGGCGCGATTAATAAACGAGCCTAAAAATCAAACTCGAACTTGTTCATTTAGTAAACGAGTCGAACTCAAACGAGTTTTAAACGAGCTGAACTTGAGCCGTTCATGAACAGCTCGATTCGTTTGCGGTCCTTGTACATATTAAAATCATCATATAAAAAATAGCAACATTATATTCACACAATTTATTTTTTTCATAATCTTCTTAATAAGGCCTATTTTGGGAAGTGGGTTATAATCCACTTCCCAGATTATAACACACTTCCTCTCTCACAAAAAAACTGCTTATAAACACACTTCCTCTCTCACAAAAAAACTGCTTATAAGCAGTTTTTCACCAAAAAGCTGATTATAACCATCTTTCCAAAATAGGCCTAAGATGGCAAGACGAAATATATATAAAGAGAGTTTTTAAAAAAAATATTTAAATAGAGTGGTGCTACATTTTCAATGCATCACCTTCATTTTGACTTCTAATGGGGGTAGAAGAGAGAGACAGAGAGATAAGAGAGATGAGTGTGAGTCTCCATTCACATGATTCATTCTATATCATTAGAAATAGATTGGGAGTGTTCAATTCAAGCTCCCAACTATTTTTCTATTTGAATGTAGGTTAATTTTTTAATTTTACTTGTCATGTTATTAGGGAATTGTAAAGAAACAAAATTATGTGAGTGAATCATTTTTTCATTAACAAAAATATAGTTTCATTAACCTTATTTTACCTATATTTTGTATGATCAATTATGTATCTAGACTTGCTAGTTTCTACTGTTGTTATTTTTGTACGAGCAAATTAGATTTACTTTTTCTAAATTTATTGTTTGGTTTTGTTTTTTTGAAAACAGTTTTCAGAAAATTCTACTTTCTTGTTTTTCGTATTTTTTTGTTTTTACTAATTTTTTTTAATATTTTAAGAAATTTTTTTAAATTTTTAGACACACTTAACATAAATACACATAAAAAGTATATTTTTTGCGAAAAAATCTTTTAAAAATTCAATAAATACCAAAAATACAAAAAAAAAAAAAAAAAAAATTTAGTATATTTTTTGTATTTTTATGTATTTGTTAATTTTTTAAAATATTTTTTCACAATTTTTTTACTTTTTAGATACATCTAAGTAAGGTACATCTAAAAAAGTAAAAAAAAAGGCTTAAAATTTAAAAAATATTTACTAAAAATAAAAAACACGAAAAACAAAAAACTCAGTTTTTAAAAAACTTAATCCAGAAAACTCAAACCAAACATACTGATTGGTCTTTACTCTATATTTTGCCTAGTTGTTAATTGTTATTTTTGTTAACTAAATTACAATAATTTTTCTTAAAATTTGTGTTTAATATAGTTTATATATATGCAGGGTCCAACTTGTCTCATGTTTGAGATCAAGATTGAACCGTCCAGTCTAGTCCATGGGCCCATTTTTTGGCCCCGTTTCGATAATCTGAATCGTTCAATATGTAGAACTTGTCGAGTATTATATCTCCATAAAAAATCAGGTTGATCGGATATTGATAGCTATTTAATCGTTCAAATTTGTATTAAATAAATGAATGGTGAAAAAAATAAACGGTTGACAAAAATTTGATCCGATCAAATAGCTATCGTTATCCGATTAACGCGATTTTGTGTAGGGATATAGTACTTGACGAGTTCTACATTTTGAACGGTTCGAATTATCGAAACGGAGTCAAAAAATGAACCCATGGATCAGACTGGACAGTCCAATCTTGATCTCAAACATGAGACAAGCTGGACCTATATATATATATATATGTATATCTTGAAAATTAGGTAGACCTTTCATATTCATATTTGTCCAATTGGCAAAAGTATTAAATTATTGCTGTATCATTTATTCTCTATACCATTTTTTTTTAATCTTTCTTTACTGATGGTGAAAATTGTAAATTACAATGGAGAAGCAAACCACTTTCTTAATGAATTTAAGTAATGTGGTAGGTAATGTAACACCCGCCTCTTTATCTAGCAGTTAATTTTATGGTTTATTTTAATTACGTGTTTATATGTGCATTCTACGTTAATATGCGTGCTATGTGTGTACCATGTATCATGTGCATTATGTTTTGCTTGACAGAGATGTTAAGGTATGAAAAAGACCTATCTGATTCGCTAAATTGACAAGTTATAAATTAGCTAATGGACTAAGTGGTTAGAGCATAATTCACCTTAATTAGACAAAATGGGGTTAAGGTAACTTTGGTTATAGTAAGAAAATTAATTGAAGTGATTGTAATTTAGTTTAACTTAAGTCAAAGTAACTTAGATATTTTATATAGATATTTGAATTCGAATGAAGAGAGAGATAGAGATATAACCTGAGAGAAAGAAAGAGAATTCTAGAGTTTTAGAGAAGAGGAAGAGAAGAGTACCAAGAGGGTTAGAGTCAATCTTCCACAATTCTATAAGCTAAGGTAAGAATTCTTGTCTCAACCTTGGGAATTAACATATGAGAAGAGAGAATTTGCATTGGTTTAAGAAGTAGGGTAGTGTAGGTTATGTCAAGAACCCTAAATTCAAGACTTCATGTTCGTATATGGCATACATAGCATTATTCATGTTCAATTCCTTTCTTTTGCATGATCTTTGATAGTTAGAGGAAGGAATTTATGGAGTTGAGTTGGGAAAGTTACACAAAGTTTTGATCTTTTTTCCAATACCAATGAGTTTGTTTGAACTTAAGATGTTGGTTCGAACTTAGCATCTCCTCTTTCATCATGTTTTTGTAAGTTTTAAGCCTTGATTTTATTCAAATTTGGGTTTGATTTTTAGAGGATTGAAGCTCCAAAACAAAGCAAAATCTTCTATTCTGGAACACCCAGAACCACACGTACGGTAGAGAGGACCACACGTACTAGAAGCTGTGGTGCACGTGCAACGGGGAGGCCCGCACATATGGAAAGTAGAGGTAAAGGTACCTTGCATTTTGAAATAATTGCACCATCCAGCGCACGTGCGGTGAGAGTCTCGCACGTGCGGCTGTTTGATAGGCCCAGTTTTAGTTTTCTACTTCATTTCTCCATCTTTCGAGCCTCTGTTGGCATGATTTCCGCATATATTTGACGATCATATGCATTACCCTTTATAATATAGGGGAATTATCAAGGTTTAAGTTGGTAATAAATTATTTTTTCGACGAATAATTGGATTTCATCTTATATTTATCGAGGAACATATCAAAGGACGATGGAAATCCAAATGATCGGTAACGCTCCCAAAATAATTAAACTAAAACATTTCTCATAACCTGATTAATTTGAAATCTTTCCAAACCAAACAATAACATTAATCTCAAAAATCCTCTTTTCCATTGAACTACATATCAAGTATTACAATTTTCATATTCTTGTCTTAGTAATTGAGAGGGAGTTTTTATGTGCATTAGGGCCGAGCTAGGCCAAGGTACGTGTCATGATGGGCCGTTCTATGGGCCGCGGTGAAAAGGGCCTAGTAGAGAGGACTTTTGTAGTTAGCTCGGTCCAAGAATGGCTACAGTTACCACGGTCGGAGTGGTGATAATTAGCTCGGTCATAATATTCGATGCTAAGGTATTTGGGCTTCCTGAGGAGGACCTTGCTCTTGTTAGCTCGGTCGAAGTTTGGCATAGTTAGCTCGGTTTCAACAGGCCAAAACCAAGGTACAAATGGAAGGTGAGCCAAGCTATGTGTTGCATGTGAAGACGTTGGATTAAGTATGACAAAGGGCTAATGTTAGCTCGGTCGTACTATTATCCAACTAAGGTAAAACCATCTCACTTGGTTTAAGCAGTGAGGGGGGTGTTGAAGGATAAGCATTATCTTTCAGGAGTGTAATTCCTAGGAGGACTCTAAGCGGAGGAATAAGAGTCCTACTAGGATTGTGCCACGAAACCTATAAAAAGCTCACAACATAACCTATGTAAAGGTAACACAACTTTGATTCTCGAATACACAGAGCTTTTGGCTATTTTGCTGACTTAGGCATCGGAGAGGTATCCGGCACACATCCGCCGGCTAGTTCACGTTTGTGTTTTCAGGGAGTAAAGCGACGACGTTTGGAGGAGCGCAGACTTGATCAACAGGATTATATGAGAAGATAATTTCATGCTCGTACAATTGGCGTCGTCTGTGGGAATTCCAGAAAGAACAAAACTCTTGATCGAGTTTTTCCTCTCTAATTGGAAGCAATGGCGCACAATGAAGATTTGCCGTAATCTGCTGTTGACAGACAAACCCCAGAGGGGGAGTGGGAGGCGCGAAGGTTTGCTTTTTATCCCTCCCATAGCGGATTTAGAACCCCAGCGACAGAACCCCCGGAGGGATACAAGGGGGAAGCGGGCTAACAGCCCCCGTCGCTCTCAAAGTCCGAAAGACAGAGGCAGAGAATGGACCCTCAGGTCGTGGAGGATCGCGTGAAAGAACATGACGAGTTAATAAGGAAGATGGCAGCAGACATGGAATCAATGAAGCGCCAGATAAAAGGAAAAGGCGTGGCGACAGGAGAGGGGCACAAAGGCAACACGCCTCCTCGCTACTCGGAAGATCGTGGTAGGCATACCACACCATCGCAAGGAGAAAGTAGGAGCCTTAGAACAGGCGACACTCAATCAAGGACTTCCAGGACTCGTTACTCCAGGTCTGAGAGAATGAGAACTGAGAGGTCATATACGGAGGGAAGCACCTATCGGCCCTCGCACACGCATCAGGCGTCATCCATGCACACGGAGTTGCCTAGATCATCTGACTTGCGAACTATGCTTGAAGAAAGGGCACGATGGAAGAAGGATACTAGGGCACGTGACCCACGTAGAGTTTCAGCCCTTCAATGGCTGGCCCCTCGAATGCATGGAAGCGTCGAGGTAGGAATGCCAATACTGCGCCTTGCTTACGAACCAACAGACAAAGCATTAGCAAGGTTACAGAGCTCGCCGTTCATTCCGGCAATTGAGAACACGCCACTACCTTCAGGCTTCCACCAGCCCAAATTCACCACTTATGAGGGGAAGACGGACCCTTACATGCACTTGAGCCACTTTCGCCAGGTTATGGCAGTATACCGGCGGAATGAGGCCTTAATGTGTATCATGTTCCCATCCAGCCTTGGTGACCTAGGTCTAACCTGGTTTGAAAGGCTACCAGAAGGCAGCATCGCCTCCTGGGCACAATTGGCAGAGGCGTTCATGACTAGGTTCAGAACGAACACCAAGACACCAGTGGAGATCGACCAGCTACTCTCCATTGACATGGGCGACAAGGAGACGTTGAGATCTTACAACAGTCGCTATTGGGAAACCTTCAACCAGATTGGGGATTGCCCTACAAACCTCGCCATAGCACAATACAAACGGGGCCTGCCAATCGGCAATAAATTGAGGGACTCAATTACAATGACGCCGTCCCTCACGATGGAGGCCTTAATGGAGAGAGTGCACCAACATATTCGCGTGGAGAAAGACAGCGCCCGTGCTAAAGCGAAATCTGGCACAACAGCAACACCAGATAAGAAGACTTCAGCAAAAGTCAACACGATAGAACAACCAAACAGGAATGGGCGAGGCAGGCGAGCCAACAGAGAAGACCCGGACAAAAGGAAGTTAAGAGTTCGCACTGCCATTACCACAGTGTTCAAAAAACCAATCTACCGAATTCTCAGTGAGATACGTAATGAACCTTTCGTCTACTGGCCAGCAAAACTGGGAGAAGCGCAAAAAGACTACGACAAAAGGTCCCAGTGCACCTTCCATGATGAAAAGGGGCACCACACTGAAAATTCCATGCCGTTGAGGCAGCATTTGAAGGAGTTAGTGGCAGCTGGGCACCTGGACCAGTACATAGAAGGAGGAACACAGCCAGCCCCCCAGAACCACAACTACCCAAACGGAATGACGGTCGACGCCCCACCTCAAGGCATAATCAACGTAATACATGGAGTATTCGAACCTGAGCGGGTATGTGAGCTCAGGGGAATGATAAAAAAGGCTGAGCACTTAAGGGAGGTATTAAGTGCACAACCTGCCATAAAAAAGGGGAGAACAGAGGCCACAAATGTCATATCTTTTTCAGACAAAGATTTGGCAAGGATATACTGCCCTCACAATGATGCATTGGTTGTCACTCTACGCGTCAAGAATTTCGACATCAAGCGGATTCTGATTGACCAAGGAAGCTTATGTGAGATAATGTATTACGAAACCTTCAAACAACTGAAACTGGAGGACAAAGACATAGCACCTGCAACATCTCCCCTAATCGGATTCAACTCAATGCCAGAGTGGCCAGTGGGCAAGATAATCCTCCCAGTTAAGGCAGGAACCATGACGAAACAGGTGGAATTCTGGGTATTGAAAGTCCCTTCGACTTACAATATAATTTTAGGGAGGACATGGTTGCATGCCATGCGATCGGTAGCGTCAACCTATCATCAAGTATTGCGGTTCCCCAACAAAGCCGGAGTAATTTAAGAGGTCTTTGGAGACCAAATTATGTCAAAACAGTGCTTCGTTACAGTAAATGGCAGCCGCGCTGCAAAAGGGTTTGTACAGATAATCGAAGAACCAGAAAGCAATGAACTATTTGCGGATATCGGCAAGGCAGCTGATCAGAAGGCAGTGGAAGACTTGGTGCGGGTAAGGATAGATGAAAAAGACCCAGAAAAGTTCTTTTTGCTCGGCTCGTCTTTGTCCAGCACCGAGAGAATAGAGGTCATGGAATTCTTAACCTCTAACATCGAAGTGTTTGCCTGGACACCGTATGACATGCCTGGCATTGACCCAAACTTCATCTGTCACCAACTGAACGTCCACCCAACTGCCAGACCAGTTATACAGCACACTCGCAGATCAGCACTCCACCATGCCGAGATAGTGGTGGAAGAAGTGGGAAACTTGCTGGAGGTAGGAGCTATCAAAAAAGTGCACTATCCCAGGTGGATCTCCAATACCGTAGTAGTGCCAAAGAAGAACGGGAAATGGCTTGTCTGCGTGGACTACAAAACAGTCAACAAAGCATACCTAAAGGACAGCTTTCCCTTATCACGGATAGACCAACCGGTAGACCTGACGGCAGGACACAATCGACTTAGCTTCCTTGATACGTACAGAGGTTACCATCAGATCGCTATGTATGAACTAGATCAGGAGGTCATATCCTTTACAACGCCTAGAGGATTGTATTGTTACAAGGTCATGCCCTTTGGCCTAAAAAACGCAGGGGCAACATTCCAACGGATGGTCGCCAAGATGTTTGAACCATTGTTAGGCAGAACAATTGAGGCTTATATAGATGACATGGTGGTCAAAAGCAAAAATGAAAACGACCATCTCAGGGACCTAGGTGAAATGTTCCAGATTCTAAAGAAGAACAAGTTGCGCCTAAATGCATCCAAGTGTGCATTCGGCGTAGGGGCAGGTAAATTCCTAGGCTTTCTGGTGACCAACCGAGGTATTGAAGCAGACCCTTCTTAGATAAAAGCAATCCAGGATCTTGAGAGGCCCAACACAGTCAAAGAGGTGCAACATCTCACTGGCCTAGCAGCCGCGCTCAACCGGTTCATAAGTCGGTCGTCAGACAGATGTCGACCATTCTTCCAAGCATTAAAGGCCAAGTTTGAGTGGGATGAAGAATGCGACCGCACCCTAGAAAGCTTGAAAGAGTACATGTCTTCTCCACCATTGCTAGTAACCCCAATACCTGGAGAAGAGCTCTTTTTGTACCTAGCAGTTTCACAGCACGCAGTCAGCGCAGTGTTGGTCAGAGCGAAAGGAATCCAACTGTGGACGCGCCCGCGTAGGGCCTCATGCCACAGTTCGAACTCAGATTGTCACAGTTCTTAATCTGAACCAAAGAGTCCAAATCCAGCAAATCGTTTTGAGAAAACAGATTTTTAGAAAAGAAGTGCCAAACATGGACTACTTTGCCAGATACAGAGTCACCACCTAAATATTTTTTTAATGGGGGAATTTAGGAAACCCTGACTCGTTTGCCTAAGGCCACGTGTCCGTCATCACCAAAGTTGTCTCGGCTCGGGAACTTGGGTATGATTGGGGAAGGTCAGCTATGAGCACCCCCTCTCACCCGATCCGAAGATCGGCCTCTACTAACCATGATATCTTGTTTTGAAAAAGTTTATGCGTTCTTATTCCGGTTAATTAGCCTAAAATTACTATGTGATGCGCACAGCAAAACAAGTATAGATTAGATCGCCTAATTTGGAACAAAGCATTTCATGTTTGTTTGTTTGAAAACGGTTTGATGGTGCTACTTGTAAGTAGGCTAAGACATGAATTTTGTCACCCTCAAGTGGACTTAGAAAATATGGTTTTGCCACTCTCAAGTGGGCTTAAAACTCGCATTCAATGCATTGTTCCAATTTAAGTAACCCAACCTTCATCCACAGGCATTCAAGCAGTTATATCACATAAGCAGCTAGCCTCATGGTAATCATGCAGTCATGGAAAACACTCACACACATGCGGTATGCTAAAGCGTAAAAGCTTACCTAGTACTCCAAGCCAAAACAGAAACTAGTTAGTAATCATGTGGATGATCCTAGTTCATGTCAAGATGGCTAATGCAACACATGCAAGATGCAACTACAATAGGCTCGGCTATTCTAAGATGGCATATGATGATGCTACAACTAACACGTATTCAACTTGGAATTGAAATACAATACAGTTAGTATGATACGCCGAGCCCGGTGCATGCAAGACAAATGTATGGATGCACGCACGCATAGCATAAGGTATGCTAAATTAAATATGCCCTAATACTAACCATCGAAAGCAGGTAAGTAAAAGGGAGAAAGAAGTGGGGATTGGAAGACATGCACACACGCACCCACACTTATTACAAATTCGCCCTCGCTCGGAGGGACCAAAAGAATAATACAAATTAATTAACCTACACGCTAATTAATTATTACAGACCACCAAATTAATTAAGCAAATTAACTAAGCTAAGAAAGCAGTAAAGGCCTCGGGAAGAGGGTCCAATGCGCGCGTGCTCGGGTTTGCTTGGAAATCCAATGACATGCACAAGTTTGCCTCTGTTTTCCCTGCTCTGCTCCTCTGAAAATTGCACAAGTCCCAGGGAGCACTCTATGGACACTGTGGAACATCATCGGCTAAGACAGAACACCACCAGCCATGTCCGGATGGTCATCGACCATTTGTAAAGCCATCGGCCAACAATGGATGGCCGGTTGGCAGTATAGATGGCCGGCCGGCCAAAGCTTCCTGCAGAACCTGTTTTGACAGCAGCAGAGGGCAAAACAAGGCATGGCAATGCATTTCAAGCAAATGTATGCACCACCACATCCCTTATCATATTTATGACTCAAAGGGGTATGGTGCTCGATTCTCGGACCACCAATCGCGCATTTCAATACGTGATGGCCCAAGAGACCAAGTATGCATTTTCAATGTAGAATGAAATGCACATAAACAAACAATGAGCTCAACCTCTATCATACTCAATTCAAGAGGCAAAGCATGCATGCCAAAGTAATGCAACCTAGGCATGTGAGCTAAGTGTGCAACATGATCATGCAAACAACAAAACCATGTGCAATAGGCACATGAACTAAACAAGTAAGCATGCAAGGCATATAACATCAATGTCAATGACACACATGCAATAACATGAAAGGCATAACACATGTAAATATGCAAAGCAACTTAACACAAGAAACATGCCAAATGCGATGACACTTAAACATGCAACATGTTAATAGGCTAAGTACCTAAACATACAAACATGTATAGCATGCAACAACATGCCAAAGGGATGGTCTTAAACTAATTTGGATAGCTCTCTACTAAGTCCAAAACAGCGGCCAAAACGATGCAACAAAGGCATGAAAACACACACACACAAGCATGCATGCATAAGGGCCTAAACATGGAGCATAAGCCATCAACTCTTCAAAACATGAAAGGGATGGAAAATGCAAGTATGCAAGCATGGAGCATGGACTAAAATATGGTTTCCAATGATGCCAAATCATGAGAATAGGCCAAGTAAAGCATGCTAGTGATCCACATACCCAAGGCTAGTAAGCTAGAATGCAAAAAAGCTATACAAAACATGGAAAGCATGACTCCAAAGACCCAAGACAGACCTTAAGCATGTTAAAACATGACCAAAAACTTCACAAAGCTAAGCCAAAATATGCAAGCATGGTGGTCCAAATGCTAGATACATGTTAAGGCAATTTCATGGCATTACAAGACAAGTATGCTAAGCATGCATGGTGTGTCTAAATCAACTTAAAACAGTGCTATATCATGGAAAAATAAGCACAAATAACACTTAAGACATGGCCAACATGAACTCAAGAATGGTGCTCACATATGAAGCTAAAATGGCATATATTGAAGACAACAAGGAGAGGGGGTGGCCCTCTCCTTCTTAGGACCTTAAACCACCATCCTCACCACTGAAATCCCTCAAGATTTCAGTGGTGAGGAGGCCCAAACAAGGTGGTCCCGGAGTTCACCAAAAATAGCACAAAATGGGGCCAAACAAGGCCTAAGAGGGGGTAAACGACCCCAAACACAAAAGTGACCTTAATGAAGTATCTTAAACACAAAAAAACAGAACTTTTTTATGTTATACACAAAGCTCAAATCAGCAAGAAAGATAGGCTAAAAGTGTGTGCAAAAACGGGAAATAAAGAGGGAAAAGGAGTTACCTTTGTAGCCAAAAGGGGACAGTAGCCTCTTGGTCCAAAAAAACAGTCCCTTAGCCTCTGAAAATGGCCTCCAAGCTCCTTAGGTTGATAATGGAGGTGTTGTGCTAGGAGATGTAGTTCAAATTGCCAAGAACTAGACCCTTTTGCACCCTCTAACCCACACAAATGTAGAGAGAGAGGGAGATATAGAGAGGGATGATATATATCAGATTTTCTAACCCTTGAAATAGAAGGAGAAGCTCTCCTTATATAGACAAGGCAAGGTGCCAAGCTTCTAAGAGAAGCTAACAAGGTGCAAGCTTCTCTTGGAAGCTAAAAAGGTGCAAGCTTCTCCAAGAAGCTAAAAAGGTGCAAGCTTCTCCAAGAAGCTAAAAAGGTTAAAGCTTCTTGGAGAAACTAAAAAGGGTCAAGCTTCTTGGAGAAGCTAGAACAAAGGTTCAAATGGTTCAAGCTAGAACCAAGGGTTCAAAAGGTTCAAACTTCTTGGGGAAGCTAAACCAATGGGGTTCAAAAGGTTCAAGCTTCCTCAAGAAGCTAAAATAGGGGGTTCAAAAGGTTCAAACCCCCTCAAGAAAAGGTCTCGGCCAGAAAAAGAGTCAATCGGCCAACAAAGATGGCCGACCGACCACAAAAGATGCCGACCGGCCGCAAAAGGTGCCGACCGACCACCAATAGTGCCGACCGGCCATCACCAATGGCCGGTGGCAAGAAAATAGGGCCGGTGGCCTCAAGCCTTGGCCGGTGAGGTGTGGGGATGGCCCACAAGCCCTACCCTGCCCCTCAAAGGCAAAACACAAGTGTTTGGTGCAAAACCAGACACAAAATAGTCGAATCGAGAGATCCTGAGGCAAGGCGCGTATCCGAGACCTCCGGGAACTCAAGACGAACACAAACATGGATAATCACCGAGTGTTCAAACGGTGATGTCCAAGTCTTGAGGACAGTCAAAAATGGGGTGTCTACACCAACACTTGCCCATCTTTTATTTTAGCAAAAGCTTGCTGGGCGCAGAAACCAGGTACCTACCATTGGAAAAACTGGCCTTAGCCTTAATGATGGCCTCAAGGAAGCTGTCGCATTACTTCCACGCCCACACCATAATCGTCCTAACAGCTTTTCCATTAAAAGCTTTGCTTGAAAGGGCAAACTTTTCTGGGCGAATCTTGAAGTGGGCAGTGGAATTGGGACAATTTGATATTAAATTTCAACCCAGAACCGCAATAAAAGCCCAAGCTTTGGCAGACTTTATAGCAGAGTTCACACCAGGAAGTCATCACATCTGCCCAGTTGACTTAACTGGTACAATAGAAGAGGGGATGGAGAGTTCTGCAAGAACGGTGCAACCCCCAAAACAAGATACCCAGCCACATCCCAAGGCATACCGGATTGAAGAAACGAAGGAAGAGGCAAACCGCGCTATATCTGGCAAAGACTCATCAACAAGTAAAAACTCCGTACAATCAGATAGTGAGGGGCAAATAGTAGATGTGGACTTTGAAGAAGACATCAGCAACACTCACGACCCCAAGACATCATCCGACCCTTTCACTTGCTAGAAGCTATTCGTTGGAGAGATGTGGAAGCTCTTCGTGGATGGAGCATCCAATAGGCACGGTGCAGGACTTGGCATAGTCTTCATCTCACCAGATGGCCTAGTAGTGGAACAAGCAGTCAACCTTGGCTTCCCAGCATCAAACAATGAGGCGGAGTATGAAGCGCTCTTAGCGGGCCTAAAATCAGCACTCTTCATGCAGACCACCGAGCTAATGGTTTACAGTGACTCCCAGCTAGTAGTAAACCAGATTCCAGGCAACTACGAAGCAAAAGATGAGAGAATGGCAAAGTATCAAGAGTTAGTCAGAAGGGAAATCATGAAATTTAAAATGGTGCGAATAGAGCAGGTCGGCCGGGAAGAAAACAGCAGAGCATACGAACTAGCAGGCTTTGCTTCGATGGCAGATACATCCATCCCACATCCATTACTAATCGACTTCCTACCAAGACCAAACATTGAAGAACCCGAAGTAGCTGAGGTATGTTGCGTCGAATTAGGCCCTTCATGGATGGATCCCATTATAGTATTCTTAAAAGACGGTGTCTTACCCAAAGAGAAGAAAGAGGCCAACAAAATAAGAACAAAGTCACAGCGATTTTGGCTCTCTCCATCAATGGCCTTGTACAAAAAATCCTTCATAGGACCTTACTTGAAATGTGTCCATCCTAGTAAAGTTGAGGCATTCTTGTTCGAGATACACGAAGGCATATGCGGAAGCCATCAAGGGGGAAGATCTTTGGCCTACAGAGCAATTTCACAAGGATATTGGTGGCCTTACATGCAAGCAAATTCAGAGAAATATGTGAAGAAGTGTGAGAAATGTCAGAAGTTCGCACACCAAATACATCAACCAGCCAGAGAGCTTCTACCTTTAACTAGCCCATGACCCTTCGCAATGTGGGGCCTGGACATAGTACGACCACTTCCAACGGCACCTGGCAACAGAAAGTTCTTTCTCGCAGCAACAGACTACTTCACAAAGTGGGTGGAAGCAGAAGCACTCGCCTCAATAAAGGAGAAGGATGTGAAGAAATTCGTCTAGTAGAATATCATCACTCAGTTCTGCATACCCAAGGCTCTAATATCAGACAACGGCACTCAGTTCGATGGCAAAATTTTTAGAGGCTTTTTTGAGGAGTACAAGATAGAATTCTACAACTCTACACCAGCATATCCCCAAGCAAATGGCCAGGTAGAAGCATCAAACAAAGTCGTCTTAGATGGATTGAAGAAAAGGCTAGAGAAAGCAAAAGACAAGTAGGCTGAGGAGCTCCCTCATGTTTTGTGGGCTTACCGTACCACACCTCGGCAGTCAATTGGAGAAACACCTTTTTCCTTGGCCTATGGCATGGAAGTAGTAATCCCACTGGAAGTTGGCCTTCCCACTATTAGAAGTGAAAATTTTGACCCAGATCTAAATGGAGAAGCCATAGCCTTGGAACTCGACCTTGCGGAAGAGAGAAGAGAAAGAGCACTGGTTCACATTATCTCATACCAGCAAGAGTTATCCAGAAAATATAATAAGACAGTACATCCGAGGCAATTCAAGATTGGAGATTGGGTACTGCGCAAAGTAATGGGAAACACCCTGGTACCCGGAGATGGCAAGTTAGGGCCTAATTGGGAAGGAGCTTACAAAGTGGTTGGATTAGTAGGAAAATGGACATACCACTTGGAAGATAGATACAACAAGGCCATTCCCAGGCCATAGAACACTGTCAATCTCAAACTATTTTATTTTTAGCTTTTTTTTAACGCACTTGTAGTTTTTATTTTTTCAATAAAACAAGTAGTTTCTTTTTCAGCATAAATTGTTTTCTTCTATAAGAGTAGTTTTAGTGACTTACGGGCAATGAAATAAGAGTTGGCTGGAATAACCAACTTTGAGCTCTCTTCAGCCGAGATCAGGATCTAGGCTGAAGAGGTTGGCTGGAAAAACCAACACTTACTTCTCTTCAGCCGAGATCAGGATCTAGGCTGAAGAGGTTTGGCAGGAAAAAACAAACACTTGGCTCTATGTGTGATATCCCTGTTCCGTATTATGCTAATTGATCCTCCTTATGCATATGATTATGTATTTGATATGGTTTTGAGTGCCATTTACATGAATATGTGGTTTTGAATTTCTATCTGTTCACCGTAGGAATATCTGTTTGATTACCTGCTTTGGAATTTAAATTAAAGGCCTTATCACCGGTAAAAATCAAAATTGATTGCGCCATGGTGATTGGCATAATTTTAGAGCCTACGGTGAAATTTGATTGAAAATTGATTCGGATCAGATTAAATTGATGAATTAGTGCCCAATTATTTATTATTATTAAATTGATTTTGTGGGACTTGTGTAAAAAGGGCAATACATACTCAATTCCTCTCTTTGTTTCATTCTTTTGGCTGATTTAGCTCTCTAGAGGGCGAGAGACCCGAAATTAGTGAGAGAGAGGGAAGAAAATCTATGTTTTGGTCTTAAAGCTTGGAAGTCTTGAAGTTAAACTCAAGAATTAACCATAGATTGGGAAGATTGGGCTTCTAGGTAAGCAATTGATTTTGAATTCATGAGTTTAATGTGTAATTTTGTGAAATCAAGTGATATGGTAGCCCATGGCTAAGATTGAGCTGAATTTGAAGTTAAAATGAACATGCATGTGCATAATTGTTACAATTTTGGGTGTTCTAGCATGTAGCATGTTAACTATGAAGAATGGAGGATCAAACCTTACATGCATGAGTAGTTTTGGGTAGCTTCATGATTTGGAGCATCATTTGTACCATTTGTAACAGAAATGATGTCAAAATTTGACATGCATGCATGATTGAAGAAGTTATGGATTTGGTATGAAGTTTGAATGTTTGGATTTTGATCATACGAAAGAAATGTCGATCTATTTGGGAATTAAATGATGACTTTGAACAATTTGGGGTCATACTTTGATACTCTCATGTAATGTAATGTGTTTGCATGTTTTTGAACTAAAATCATGTGTTTTGGAACCTTTGAATGTCAATTTCGGCTCAAGAAAGTGTTCTAGAAAACCCAGAATTTTTTATGTCCGCTCGAGCGGGGGAAGTGCCACTCAAGCGGGGAATTCGTGCTCCCAGTATTTTTGCAGACATGGATGTCCGCTCGAGCGGGGAAGTTCACGCTCGAGCGGGGAACCATGTAGAGAGGCCTTCCGCTCGAGCGCCAGAGTCCGCGATCGAGCGTAAATTCGACATAACCAGTACTTTTGCAGGCCTCAACGGTCTGCTCGAGCGGGGAAGTCCACGCTCGAGCGAGGACCCTGTTTTCTGAAATTTTGAAAAGACATTCTGAGTTTCGTTTTCCGTTCTCTTTCACTTCGAAGTACTCTTAGGCATGCATTGAGCATTGTAATTGAGTTAAGAGATAAGAATGAAGCCTAGAGAGGAATAAGTGAATTAAAGAACGGATTGAATCGGTTGTGACCCATATGTGTTATGTGATGTGTAGGGTCACTCCAGACTCAACAGTCAATCAGCCGATCACTGTGAGTAATATCTCTTAACAAAGATAACTGAAATATGTTGTTGTCCAATTGCTTACTTCTATGTAAGTTTTATAAGTTCGTTGATTCGATTGGTGGACAATGTTTGCTATACCAAATGAGTGGGCCAGGGGCCAGTTTGATCTGAATAATAGAGTGAATGGGCCAGAGGCCATTTTGACAAGAACGAATGGATGGGCCAGAGGCTGTTTTGACAAGAATGAATGAATGGGCCAGAGGCTGTTTTGAAAAGAATAAATGGATAGGCCAGAGGCCATTTTGACAAAAATAAATGGATGGGCCAGAGGCCGTTTTGACATGAATGAATGGGCCAGAGGCCTTTTTGACATGAATGGTTGGGCCAGAGGCCGTTTTGACATGAATGAATGGGCCAGAGGCCGTTTCGACATGAATGAATAAATGGGCCAAAAGCCAGTTTGTCATTTTGAATGGGCCAAAGGCCAGTTTGTCATTTTGAATGGGCCAAAGACCAGTTTGACACGAATGACAGTTTGACACGAATAACAGTTTGACATGATAGTATGAATGGGCCAGAGGTCGTTTCGACATGAATGAATGAATGAATGGGCCAAGGCCAGTTTGTCATTTGAATGGGCCAAAGTCCAATTTGACCTGAATGATACTAATGAATTGGCCCGAGGCCGTATGATGTGTTTGGAACCGCAGTTACTTAACTTACATATGTCTATGTATGTATGTATTAGTTAGAAATATAAATTGGGCCCAAGGCCGTTTGATGTATATTGTTCCAATGGATATTCTTTATTTGATATTATTCACTGGGCTTTCGCTCACGCTCATTCATGTGTTTGTAGGTGAGCCAAGAGAGGTCCAGACCCAGCCTCAGTGAAGTCTGTGTGGAACAACTAAGGTTTTGAAGAGTCAGCCCTTGCGTCTCACGCACGAGACACGTCTTCGCCCTTTTGCCATTCTATACCATTTTGTCATGTTGGCGAGGACTTTGGTTTACGTCTGTGTATAGTTTTGTTTGGCTGACTTAGATTTGAATGATCCTGTCTGTACAGAACTTTATGTTACTATACTTTCTGTTGTCTGTTATTAACATATGTATGTATGGAATGTTATGATGTGCATATAAGCACGGCTCTATGGACAAAGTTTTTAAATTTGCTTCCGTTTTGGCCCCTTTACTCTGATGAGTTTTGTCTTATTTGGTTTGAGGCCGTAGGTAATCTCGTGATTACTGGTCGGTTATGGCCTTAACCCATAGGGGCGGGTTCGGGTCATGACAGAGTGGTATCAGAGCACGAGTTAATAACTCACACACTTGTCCAAAAGAGCAATAAGCGTCTAGATAAGATCTAGGATGCATTCATGGGATAAGTATGAAATTGGAAGCATCAAGAATACGCTTAAATGTTCAATATGAACGATTATGTATTATAAGTTTGTAATTCGCTTGCATTGCAAATTATTTGAATACGTACGCTCTTTAGTATATGCATACCTGTGAATCTTTTGTATAAAGTATAATGCAAGTTTAATCAGATGGTGAGAACATGTGATTATATGAGATATGAATTGTTACACTAATGTGTACAACAAGTTTGTTTTGTTATAATGCACATACATGAACATATGAGTCATGAAAAGTTGCTTGTGTGCATTCGATTCTACAAATGGGTATCTATATGAAATATGAACTTGATTTGAGTATATAACTACTTAGTAAATGTTCAGCATGCGATATCTGATAAGTATGCAATCATCTGTTACGTATGTGATTAATTGTGCCTTGACGATACATAAAACAGGAATATGACAATGTGCCTATGTGCGAATGTACGCATGTGTATCTGTGTTTATTTTTGTATTGGGCATCCCGATAGTTGGCAAGGCTTAATGAGAATTTGTGTAGAACATGGATAAATTAAGGGCATACGAGTTGGCAGACTCTTCCACAGCCCGACTTGATAGACTGCAAAGAATAGTACAAGAAATGGCAGAGATTTTAAGACAACAACGTCAATTGCCACTATGGCAAGAACCTTTGCCACCACCAGTGTAAGAAACACCGAGGAGTTTGCTATCGAATTTCTGGGGCTTGTTATCGGAGTGGTAAAATGGACCGTATGGTAAGGAACTGTCCCCGAACTGAACAAAATGTGAATAAACCTTCTGCCTCAACTAGATTCGTACCAATGGTAGGAATTGCTAATCAGGATAGAGTAATTACACTCATCCTAGAAAGCGCTCAAAATACTGCGACCGTTATCCCAGGTATCTATACTGTTTATAAACGAATGCTTATGTGTTGATTGATTTTGAATTAGTACATGTGTACATCTTTGCTTGGGATATTATTTAATTCGGATCAGCATATTCTTTCATATCTATCGCATGTGTATCTAGATTGGTTAGACCCACAAGATCGAGACCGTATTCATTCAATGTATATGTTCCATTTGGGAAATTTGTGAAATACGTATTGGGATATCGATTAACTTTGCACATGTACATGTACATCTAAACCTATGCTCAGGGTGATTTGTTATATTACTGCCTTCAATGACTAAACCACTGGAAATTATGACTCTGTGAATGTGTGACTGGGTTGAGCACCCCAAATAACGAACTCTATAAATTGCGAGATCATGTACTTGGATTGGTAGAAAATTGACTGAACTATGTGACTATATTGGGCTTAACTCGTAAACCTATGATTCGTGACTAATTTGGAATTTTTGCGTAACAGACCCTATCTTATGTGCAACCGAGGAACTTTGTTTAATGTGTTACTGTGTGCCATGTGCTTGCATATAAGACCTATTTGAGAATTTCTATACTGATTATGATATATACCTCCTGATATGAACGCCTGCATATGCAACTACACCTGAACTTATGTGAACAATGCCATATTGTACATGATTTGAAATACTTTGACATGAACAGTTGTGATAAATGACTCCGATATGACTTTGAGAACTGATGAACTTAGAACAGTTGTGAAACTATCGACTATGTACCTAAGCAACGAAGTGTGCCTTACAGAACCAAAAATACCCCATTGAGAAAACTTTTATCTGATTCAATCTGATAGAACTTTTGTTTGATTGGGCCTGTTAGAACCCTCATTTGATATAATTTGATGGGACCTTTGCTCGATTTGATTTGGCAAGACCTTTGACGGGATTAATTTGATGAGACCCTCTATCTGATTTGACCTTGTTAAGGGGAAGTACGGATTACGTATGAATAAATAGCCAGATTATTCTTGGCAGGAAAATTGATAGACCCAAAACTTGAATCCGTTTGGAGTACTTGACTTACTTGAAAGACCTTTTGTGGGCTATCAACAGATTGATCTAACCATGAACACCGTTGAGAACCAACCTTCAACTATTGAGGACATATGTGTTAGAAATGAACTGAATTGTGCAAATCCAGTGATCGGGTGTCTTAAGGAACAATGCTTGTGTATTGTCATACTCTTGCTTATTTGACGCTATGGAAGCCGATGACAACAGATTGATTTGACTGTAAACAGTAATGAATATTTATCCTCGACTAATCAGAATATGTTTCATATGTCTGCTTCAGTGTTATCGGATTTTGGGAAATCAGGTTATGTGAGTGGTATTGTGTTTGTTTTGATGACATTCTTGAGACGTCCTTTCGTGCTAGGGGACGTTAAGCCTATGTAGCACCTTTGTTGAGATATCTCTTTTGCCACCGACGGTTTTGTACGGGTGGGTTTGTCTAATCGATCTCGGGTCGGCCACCGACGGTCGTGAACGGGTGTGCTTTGATTCCGAGACGATTATTCATTTGTTTTGTTCGGAATGTCATCCTTTGGTATTATGTAGATGTTATTAACATCCAAGAAGCTTTTAAAAACCCTGATTGTCCGAAAGTATGTGAATTCAATACGCCTTGTGTAAATAACTGCTCAGTGCCATTATATTCTGCAATTGGGGCTCTGAGGATGTGTAAATTGTGTTTAACATGTGATTGACTGTTTTGATATCATCTTTGACATCATGGGGATTAATATACGAATTGCCTTCTGCTTTTGGCGACTATGAGATAGTGTGGAAAGACTCGAAGGAACAGGGAATTGAATGTTGAACCGAATTGTAAACTGTAAACTGTTGAATGAATTGAGAACACGTGTATTCTGTTAGAAGTCGACTGCCTCGATGTTATTGTACTTTACAATTGGTACTATGGGGATATATGAGTCACGTATGTTGTGTGGTTGATTGCTTCGTTGCTATCTTTGTTGACTTGGGAATCAGTGTCTGGATCCGCTTTAAATTCCTGTAGACTTTTGATTGACCTTGGATAACTGTGATGATTCACTGAACTAAATACCGAATCGAATTGTGAATTGCGGAGTTATTGAAGAATGAATTGAACTTTTATGACAAGGGAATAGACCGAACTTCTATGGTAAAGTTAGCTGACATCTGAAATAAGTATGTGGTGACCTATTGTGAAAAAAAAGGAAATTGTTGAATTTGTGTCTAAATATTTTCGGTACCAACAAGTCAAAGTCAAATATCAAATATAGATGGAACTACTTCAACCTCTCCCTGTTTTGGAATGGAAATAAGAATATGTGACTACGAATTTCATTGTGGGGCTACCTTGAGCACCCAAGGTATAAGTCCCGTTTGGGTTATTGTATGTAGAATTACTAAGTTGCTCATTTCCTCCCTGTAAAATTTTCGTATGATGCTTATAGACCAACCACTGGTTACATCGATAAAATTGCTTGTTTGCATGGGGTCCCAGTATCTGACAGGAATCCTAAAATGTGCCGAATTCTGATAAGCCTTTGAGAGGCAATGGGGACTGAATTGTGATTCGACGCTGCTTGCCGTCCGAAAATCAATGTGTAATTAGAAAGAACTCTTGGGAGAAATGCTCCAAGTATATTCAATAGATCTTCCGGGGAATTTGGAAAGTCTATTCGTTGTTGGTAGACTCTGCTTACAACAACAGCTTGCACTCTGGTATCGGTGTGGCACTGTGCAAAACCTTGTACGGCGGAAAAGATAAGCCTCTGATTGATTAAGAATAGAATGTTGCTTGACTTTAAGACCGAGCAAATAACTATCTAAAGGATAGCACTGGAACCGTTGAATAAGAAGTATTCTGAATTGTTTTCAACTGAAGGTAAAATAAGTTTGGAGGACCAAACTTCCTAAAAGGGGGAAAACTATGATACCTCTGTTCCGTATTATGCTAATTGATCCTCCTTATGCATATGATTATGTGTTTGATATGATTTTGAGTGCCATTTATATGAATATATGTGGTTTTGAATTTCTATATCTGTCTACCGTAGGAATATCTGTTTGATTACCTGCTTTGGAATTTAAATTGAAGGCCTTATCGGCCAAAAACTGAAATTGATTGCGCCATGGTGATTGGCATAATTTTTAGAGCCTACGGTGAAATTTGATTGAAAATTGATTCGGATCAGATTAAATTGATGAATTAGTGCCCAATTATTTATTATTATTAAATTGATTTTGTGGGACTTGTGTAAAAAGGGCAATACACACTCAATTCCTCTCTTTGTTTCATCTTTTGGCTGATTTAGCTCTCTAGAGGGAGAGAGACCCGAAATTAGAGAGAGAGAGGGGAGAAAATCTATGTTTTGGTCTTAAAGCTTGGAAGTCTTGAAGTTAAACTCAAGAATTAACCATAGATTGGGAAGATTGGGCTTCTAGGTAAGCAATTGATTTTGAATTCATGAGTTAATGTGTAATTTTGTGAAATCAAGTGATATGGTAGCCCATGGCTAAGATTGAGCTGAATTTGAAGTTAAAATGAACATGCATGTGCATAATTGTTACAATTTTTGGGTTCTAAGCATGTAGCATGTTAAATATGAAGAATGGAGCATCAAACCTTACATGCATGAGTAGTTTTGTGTAGCTTCATGATTTGGAGCATCATTTGTACCATTTGTAACAGAAATGAAGTCAAAATTTGACATGCATGCATGATTGAAGAAGTTATGGATTTGTATGAAGTTTGAATGTTTGGATTTTGATCATACGAAAGAAATGTCGATCTATTTGGGAATTAAATGATGATTTGAACAATTTGGGGTCATACTTTGATACTCTCATGTAATGTAATGTGTTTGCATATTTTTTGAACTGAAATCATGTGTTTTGGAACCTTTGAATGTCAATTTCGGCTCAAGAATGTGTTCTGGAAAACCCAGAATTTTTGATGTCCGCTCGAGCGGGGGAAGTGCCATTCGAGCGGGGAATTCATGCTCCCAGTATTTTTGCAGACATGGATGTCCGCTCGAGCGGGGAACCATGTAGAGAGGCCTTCCGCTCAAGCGCTAGAGTCCGCGATCGAGCGTAAATTCGACATAACCAGTACTTTTGCAGGCCTCAAGGGTCCGCTCGAGCGGGGAAGTCTGCGCTCGAGTGGGGACCCTTTTTTCTGAAATTTTGAAAAGACATTCTGAGTTTCGTTTTCCGTTCTCTTTCACTTCTAAGTACTCTTAGGCATGCATTGAGCATTGTAATTGAGTTAAAGAGATAAGAATGAAGCCTAGAGAGGAATAAGTGAATTAAAGAACGGATTGAATCGGTTGTGACCCATATGTGTTATGTGATGTGTAGGGTCAAGCTCCAGGCCAAATCAACTAGCCGATCACTGTGAGTAATATCTCTTAACAAAGATAACTGAAATATGTTGTTGTCCAATTGCTTACTTCTATGTAAGTTTTATAAGTTCGTTGATTCGATTGGTGGACAATGTTTGCTATACCAAATGAGTGGGCCAGGGGCCAGTTTGATCTGAATAATAGAGTGAATGGGCCAGAGGCCGTTTTGACAAGAACGAATGGATGGGCCAAAGGTCGTTTTGACAAGAATGAATGAATGGGCCAGAGGCCGTTTTGACAAGAATAAATGGATGGGCCAGAGGCCGTTTTGACAAAAATAAATGGATGGGCCAGAGGCCGTTTTGACATTAATGAATGGGCCAGAGGCCTTTTTGACATGAATGGCTGGGCTAGAGGCCGTTTTGACATGAATGAATGGGCCAGAGGCCATTTCGACACGAATGAATGAATGGGCCAAAAGCCAGTTTGTCATTTTGAATGAGCCAAAGGCCAGTTTGTCAATTTGAATAGGCCAAAGGCCAGTTTGACACGAATGACAGTTTGACACGAATAACAGTTTGACATGATAGTATGAATGGGCCAAAGGCCGTTTTGACATGAATGAATGGGCCAAAGGCCAGTTTGTCATTTTGAATGGGCCAAAGTCCAATTTGACCTGAATGATACTAATGAATTGGGCCCGAGGCCGTATGATGTGTTTGGAACCGCAGTTACTTAGCTTACATATGTCTATGTATGTATGTATTAGTTAGAAATATAAATAGGGCCCAAGGCTGTTTGATGTATGTTGTTCCAATGGATATTCTTTATTTGATATTATTCACTGGGCTTTCGCTCACGCTCATTCATGTGTTTGTAGGTGAGCCAAGAGAGGTCCAGACCCAGCCTCAGTGAAGTCTGTGTGGAACAACTAAGGTTTTGAAGAGTCAGCCCTTGCGTCTTACGCACGAGACATGTCTTCACCCTTTTGCCATTCTATACCATTTTGTCATGTTGGCGAGGACTTTGGTTTACATCTGTGTATAGTTTTGCCATTCTATACTTTCTGCTGTGAGTTATTAACATATGTATGTATGGAATGTTATGATGTGCATATAAGCACGGCTCTATGGACAAAGTTTTAAATTTGCTTCCGTTTTGGCCCCTTTACTCTGATGAGTTTTGTCTTATTTGGTTTGAGGACGTAGGTAATCTCGTGATTACTAGCCGGTTATGGCCTTAACCCATAGGGGCGGGTCCGGGTCGTGACACTAGGTTGGCAGGAATAACCAACACTGAGCTCTCTTTAGCCGAGATCAGGATCTAGGCTGAAGAGGTTGGCTGGAAAAACCAACACTTACTTCTCTTCAGCCGAGATCAGGATCTAGGCTGAAGAGGTTTGGCAGGAATAACCAAACACTTAGCTCTAGGTTGGCAGGAATAACCAACACTGAGCTCTCTTCAGCCAAGATCAGGATCTAGGCTGAAGAGGTTGGCTGGAATAACCAACACTTATCTCTCTTCAACCGAGATCAGGATCTAGGCTGAAGAGGTTGGCTGGAATAACCAACACTTACTTCTCTTCAGTCGAGATAAGGATCTAGGCTGAAGAGTGGTTGGCTGGAATAACCAACTTTAAGTACTCTTCAGCCAAGATAAGGATCTAGGCTGAAGAGTGGTTGGTTGGAAAAACCAACACTTACTTCTCTTCAGCCGAGATTAGGATCTAGGCTGAAGAGGTTGGCTGGAAAAACCAACACTTATCTCTCTTCAGCCGAGATCAGGATCTAGGCTGAAGAGGTTGGCTGGAATAACCAACACTTACTTTTCTTCAGCCGAAATAAAGATCTAGGCTGAAGAGTGGTTGGCTGGAATAACCAACTTTAAGTACTCTTCAGCCAAGATAAGGATCTATGCTGAAGAGTGGTTAGTTGGATAACCAACTTTAAGTACTCTTCGGCCGAGATAAGGATCTAGGCTGAAGAGTGGTTGGCTGGAATAACCAACTTTAAGTACTCTTCAGCCGAGATAAGGATCTAGGCTGAAGAGGTTGGCAGGTATGACCAAACAGATTACAAGGTTAAGACCCAGATAGGTATCTGGGCCAGAAAATGTTATACTTCACACAAATCACAGTGGAAAAATACAAGCATGGAGTAAACCGAACAAACAGTTGAGGAAAACAAAAGAAGATTTTATTCGAAATTCAAGTCGGTTACAAGAAGTGGGACTTTAGCCCGGTTACATATTCTTTCCAAAAAGCAAAAAGCAGAAAATACAGGATCAAGCAAAAAGGTCGTCGAGATCCACATCCAGATCAACTCGAAGCCTGATTTCAGTAGGAAGCTCGGTCACATTTTCAACCAAGTCTTCCACCGGTGGCTCTACCCGAGCTGAATGAACAACAGGATCATTGGCGACGACCGGGGCATTGTTGGGTTCTGGGGACTCCTCTTCTTCCTCAGCTTGAAGAAATTTTTGCTGAATGGCGTGGGCATACTTCGCCATGTAGCTCGGTATGAAATGTGGAGGAGGCTTCTGGAAGACCTCGGTCTCTTGGCCATGACAGAGCTGCGCCACGGCTGCTTTCTACCCACATTTGAAAAATATATCCTTAGCAGCTTCGCACTGCAGGATATAGGTGGCTTCACCTTCTTTGTAACCGCGGTCTTCCGCGTCTTCCACCTTCTTCTCCAGCTCGGTTATCTCGGCGTTCTTCTTCTTCTCGACCTTAGCCAGCTCACGTAGATAGCGGTCCTTCAGCTCGGTCAAGGCCTTTTGTTTATCCGCCTCCGCCGAATCTGCTAGCCCGGTAAGTCGGGCAACTTCTGATTGAAGCTCAGCCATTTTTTGTTTGGCTTCGTTTAGCTCGGCCGTCTTGCTATCAGCCTCAGCCACGGCCTGCCTTGTTGTCTTGCGTAGTTCCGACACGCGCTTGTGAGCAACATGGTTCTTCTGCATGGCCTGCAAAAGGAGAATAGCTATTGTGAATAAAAACCGAGCAAACAGACGATATAAAATGAAAAGATGATTAGAAGGAGCACTTACCAGCACCATTGACTTCGTCGCCGATCGGATGGCCTTTAGCTCGGTTAAATGGTCATGGTGTTCCATGTCAGATGGCAAGCACACACTCCTAGCCTGGTTAAAGGCGAGTGTATGATCTTTGTCTGCTATAACTGAATCTGTGTTTTGTATAGCTCGGTTCCTAAATGTAAGTTTTGGGGCCCAATCAGAAGAGTTAGCCCGGTCGGAATGTTCGGGCTCTAGGCTTGGCAAAGTGATTTGTGGAAGCACGGTTTCATCCTCATCAACAAGGCGTGGCTCGGTTATGGAAGTCCGAGCACGCTTGCTTGGCCGAGATGATAAAGGTTGGGCGGTTGGAAGGCTACCACGGCCTCTTGTGATTGGCCGGCTTGTGGTACCTCGGCTTGATTTGTTTCGGTGATGAGGGCCCTAACTGCTCTCTTCTTGGCCATTTCTTGTTCCATTGTTAATGGAATGAGGTTGATTTGTGGAAGGGTTGGATCAGGTTCTGGTGATGGCTCTAGAAGGAAATCTGTCACCCTGGTCTTCCTCCTGCTGTTGTATCTATATGTCGGCTCAAAGTTGAGTAGCTCGGCCCAACCTCGATCGGGATATCTTAGTGCGGCGCGGAGTGCGTCAAGATTGGGGTAACTATATTGGGACTTTAGATGGTTCAAGTCTACATAAAGGAAAAAGACAACGGTTAGTACGGTTGAAAATGAGACCAACGGAGTAAAGAAAGCACAAAACTGAGCCGAGGTATTTATACCGGCTACTCCTTTATTCCAGTTAATCCGGTCTCCTAGTATTTGGGCTTCTTAGTCTTCGAAGTTGCCCGAGACCCAGAAAAAATCATCATCATTTACATCTTTGTCCGGGGTGTTTTTTATTATCTTCTCTCGGTGTCTTCTTATTCTTAAATAGTATACCCAACCATCTTCGTTCTAGCCAAGTGAATACTGGTGAAATAGCTTGGCTAAATCGAGGTTAAGGCCAAGCCGGCGATTTAGCTTAGCGATGCCATTTATTATTCTGTATGAATTTGTGGAAAGCGGGGTAGGGCAAAGTCTTGTTTGTCTAAGGAATTCACAAAGAAGAGGCTGAACGGGAAAATGGAGGCCAACCTCTACAATGGATATGACGTTGAAAGGGATGAAGCCCGGTTTTCCCTAAGGAATGGTGTCTAGTTCGGCTAAACTGAGATGAACATCATCAAGGATGTTGTAATCCCTTTGGAACTCGGCTATAGCCCCTAGAGAGTTCACTAAAAATCGATACTTCCCCATGTGGACTTAAATTATGGATAATTTAGCTCAGAAGGGCTAGCTCGGTGTTGAGATGACCTTCAGTATCTCGGTTGAGCGTGCAAAGGTGTGCTTGGCCAACCTAAATCAGTTTGCAAAGTGAAAAGGAAAAGTGTTAAGCACAGATCGTTGGACCGTGCTAAAAGTAACAAAGGCAAAATAAATGGAGTCCTAGCTCAGCTACGTGGGATACTATCCATTCTTAGCTCGGTTGGAGCAAAGGACTTTAGCTCGGTTAAGTAAACGAGAGGATCGTAGCCCGGTTGAAACTTAGGGTGCAGTATTTTTGGTTCAGTTTTGACTAAGTCAGAGAGCTGTTTTGGCCTGGTCATTGGTTAAGGATTTCTAGTTTGGTAGTGCACAAACGTAATACAGTTCGCTAGCTCGGCTAAATAAAACAAAAGGTTCTTAGACCGATTGAAACTACAGGCATGGCATGAAGGTTTAGTCCGGTTGTTAGTAGAGTTATCCAGTTTGGCTAGGTTCGCACCTAATACAAACAAGTTCCTAGTTCGGTTGGAGTATTATTTTGGATCAAAAGCATTGTTTCTCAGATTGTTCGTGAATCTAGTGGATCTATTACATGGTTTTTGGAAAAAAGTGGTCATTTCCCATGGAAACTACAAAATGTTTTGAGAAACATACATACTATACTATGTATTACAAACCAGTGCGAAATAAACGGAAAGGAAACAGATTTGAGCCACATACCAGTTCAGAATGAAGGAACTGAAGATGGAAACAATATCAGCAAAAACACGAGCTCTGCAGGTGCTAGGGTTGCAAGAATGAAGATTCAGAGGGAAAGAGAGAGAGAAGATGAATAGTAGAAATGGTTGGTTCAAAACGTGTGGCTTTTGTGTAAAGAGAGTGAAAAAGGCGAGACTGTTCAAAATTCGCGAGATACGAAGTCGGCGTCGACAGTTGTACTCAACCAATAGGGGCCTGCCACGTGTTTATAGGAATAGCAAGCGATTCAGAAGCACAGCATGAATGAAGAGACGTTTTTTGACTGGGCAAATCGGTAGCCCGGTGACAATCTAGCTCGGTTGAAGGTCTGAACTTTTAGCTCGGCTAGTAACAAGTAATCCCAATCATGCTACGTAGATGGAATTAAGGGGCAATTGAGAGGGAGTTTTTATGTGCATTAGGGCCGAGCTAGGCCAAGATGTCATGATGGGCCGTTCTATGGGTCGCAGTGAAAAGGTCCTAGTAAAGAGGACTTTTGTAGTTAGCTCGGTCCAAGAATGGTCACAATTACCACGGTCGGAGTGGTGATAATTAGCTCGGTCATAATATTCGATGCTAAGGTATTTGGGCTTCTTGAAGAGGACCTTGCTCTTGTTAGCTCGGTCGAAGTTTGGCATAGTTAGCTCAGTTTCAACAGGCCAAAACTGAGGTATAAGTGGAAGGCGAGCCAAGCTATGTGTTGCATGTGAAGATGTTGGATTAAGTATGACAAAGGGCTAATGTTAGCTCGATCGTACTGTCATCCAACTAAGGTAAAACCATCTCACTTGGTTTAAGCAGTGAGGGGGGTATTGAAGGATAAGCATTATCTTTCAGGAGTGTAATTCCTAGGAGGACTCTAAGCGGAGGAATAAAAGTTCTACTAGGATTGTGCCACGCGGAACCTATAAAAGCTCACAACATAACCTATGTAGAGGTAACACAACTTTGATTCTCGAATACACAGATCTTTTGGCTATTTTGCTGACTTAGGCATTGGAGAGGTATCCGGCACACACCCGCCGGCTAGCTTACGTTTGTGTTTTCAGGGAGTAAAGCGACGACGTTTGGAGGAGCGCAGACTTGATCAACAGGATTATACGAGGAGATAATTTCATGCTCATACAGTAATAATAACATTTACATAGTTCAAGAACCTAGACAATAAAAATAATAATACCTTAATGGCATACAAACATCAAGGCAAGGCCTTGTTATAACAAAATGGGCACGCGATCCCAAACACATACGCTCGAAACTTCCACATAACACATCCATGAGTCTTCGTGCCCCAACAAAACAAAGAAGTCCACCTCCTTCTCATAGAGGTGATTGCACAATATCAATTCCTGAAATTGTTAGATAGGAATGAGTTACATACCCAGTAGAAATAATTTAGCAAAGTATCTAATTATTTGAAAATACATATGGCATTACCATAACCAAAACATTTTCTTGTTTAACTCATGTTAGGGGTTTAAGCAACAAAACTAAGATATTATAATTTTCATGAAAATTACATTTCAACACCAGGGGGGGAGGGGAAGGGGTAAATGCCCCATGAAGTCCCTGAAGAGAGTACCAATACGTACATATACATAGGTTTATATCCAAAATATTCCCACATTTGTCAGCTATTAATACGGCAGGGAATGGGCACCCAAAATCATCCGTTTTTTCATTTTTATCGACTACAATACGGCAGGACCAATAGACACCCAAAAACATTTTCCGACATTCGTCTGGTGATATGTGCAGACAGGGCAATTGGGCACCTTGACTCCCCGTGCATGTACCAGATATAACACAACTCAGACTGAACCCGACTCGCTACCGAGACTCCCATGCTATTTACCACTCCCTTAAACAACCTTTCCAAGATTTCCACAAATTCCAAGAATTTATACATCCATGAGAACAAAGGTAAATATCACCATTCAAATAATTGAGCTATTATGGAGATACAATCTTTATATTTTCAAGAAAAATCTCAAAAGCTTTTAATTTCACGAGTCTCAAATCAAAATACATCTCAATCTCATAATTCAATCATAAATTTAAAGAATTGAAAGCTAATTCCATGTGAGCATGTCATTGTTCAATTTCAAGAATTAGGGTTTTCATTAAATTGGGGTTTTACCCCTCCATAATATAAAATGCTATTTTTCAACTAAGGTTTTCATAATCTACAAACATTAATATAATTTTTGAGAAAATATAGTAGAAATTCCATTTTGAAATCAAAACCCAATTTTTGTGAACTCAAACATCAATCATAAAACCAATGTCACAATAATACCAAATAAACATCCTCAAAATAAAGAGATACAAAGTTAAAAGTAATCTTACCTCCAAGATAAGATTAGAGATACTAGATCAAGAGGATTCTTTCAAAAATCCAAAATCTAATCGGTTAAAAATGTTGATCTTTACTTGTTCTTCATCTTTGATGCAAGATCCATAGTGGATTGTTGGTGAAAAATGGATGAAATCAAGGTTTTGAGGTCTAGGGTTTCAAGTATGAAGGAGAGGGAGAGAGGAGAGGAAGAAAGAATGAAAAATTTGGGCCAAAAACTCACTTTAAAGTGCTTAATATCGAACAGACCGCTCGAGCAGTCAAAGCTTGGCTCGAGCGATGAAAAGAAGCTCCTAGAATCTCTAAAATTCACGCAGACACTCGAGTGGTCATGTCACGACCCAAACCCGCCCCTATAGGTTTAGCGTCATGACCGGCCAGTAATCTTGGATTACCTACAGCCTCTATTTACAAAATCAATCTTAGTATAATTTACGGGGCTTAGCGGAAGCAAATTTATGACATAAAGATGATCCATTGAGCTGTGCATATATAAAAACATCCTCATAGCATAATTATACATCCATTCTTTACATATGAGCATTCATTCTTCACAATAGGCATTTAACATTTAATACACGTTCCAAATATCCAAAGCTTTAAAATTTAAACAACCCCCAGTCGCAAAACAAAAGTAGATCATAAACAAAAGGGGTTTTGACTTTCTTGGCTCCACTCAAGTCACGGATTGCTTCATTCCGGAAGCTCATCAAAAGGCTAACAAAAGGGTAGACTCCAGGGCTTTCTCTAACCTTGATGCTGGGCTTGCTCACCTACATATACAAATAAATAGTGAGCTAGGGCCCAGTGAGTAATAACATAATAAAGAGGTTATATAAATGAAATTTAGTAATATATCAAATATCAATTCCAATTCTATTCGAATCTCGATACCAATAGCCATTTCAATCAATTTACGTGGTACATCCAATAGAGTAACAATGCATCAATGACAATGGGACCACAAGGGTCAATCAATGGGACCACGATGGGTCATTCAATATACCATATTCAATGTGACCACGAGGGTCTAACATCGGTGATCTCTGTGTTTAAATTAATCCAATGGGCCACAGTATTGTTTCCCTTGGGTGAGGGCCAATGGGCCATGGTATTGTTTCTCCTAGGCAAGGGTCTCACTAAAGGATGCCACGAATACATTTTCAAAAGGGAACTTTATTCATTCATAAGAAAATAACGTTTCAATAACCATTCCATCAATCATATATCGATTTCGAGAACAATAACGGTTTTGAAAATAAATATAACTTGAGCATATCTTTATAAAGTTACTACTCACAGTGGGTTATATCAACGCTAGGCCTTGGACATCCACCTATACAAAATACACAACAAATATGCATTGAGGTTCCTTTTTTATTTAATGTTCTATCTTATTTCAATTCGCTTCGTGCATGTTTCTATATCAATTCCTCATTATTGACGTCTTAATCAATGTCTAAGAATGCTCTAATAAGCATGAGGATGCAATGACGCACTTATGAAAGCTTTTTAAAAGCTGCTGAAAACAGGGTGTTTGCTCGAGCGGTCTATCCATATGCAAAGGGGTCACTCGAGAACACACTTGGTCGCTCGAGCCGTCTGTAAAGACTGCAAAAGTGCTGGATGCTCAATTTTCACACTCGACGGTCGCTCGAGCCAAGTACTGAGTAAATGTGGGTTCACTCGAGCGCACACTTTGTCGCTCGAGCCATCGTACAATTGTCTGCAAAACTACTAGGAGCTTGAAATTTATGCTCGAGCGACACTTTCATCGCTTAAGCGAACTGGTCAATTTCTGGAATTTTCAGAGTTATGTTTGAAGCTCAAAACATGAACCCAAAAGTTCAAAACTTGCATGTTTGGTACAAAAAAATGGAAAAACATTGTAGAATATGAGAACATAGTTAATTTGAAACCAATTACTCAAAATCATAACAAATTCTCAAACCAAACTTAGAACTTCACGTTATAAACCATGCATGTCTTGAATTTGATTATTTTCTTTTTAAAGTTCAACAAAATGATATAAAAGATGTGAAACCATGTAGAATTCTTCAAGATTAAGTGTCTATAACCCATGCATGTGGTGACTTTGATGAAATTCAACCTCAAGGTTAAGAATTTATGCATGCATGTACATTATTTGTTCATTTCTTTCATAATTCATGGAAACTCTAGCTTATCTTTCTCAACTACATGTAAATGAGTCTATAACTTGTTAAATTCATGTACTACATGTTTATTTACAAAGATTGAGAGAGAATCTCATACCTAGAGTGTGAATTCAAGTATATTCTATCTTGATCCTTCAAGTTCTTTACCAATGCCCTTCAATTTCTCCTTTCTCTCTCTAAAGTGTTGAGTTCTTCCTCTCCCTCTCTCAAAATCTCAGCCAAATTATGTTTATAAGCTCATTTGAGCTTGTGTAGCTCATATATATAGGTGATTAACTTAAGTTAATTAAGCTTACTTAGGACCAATTAATCCCACTTAGTTTTGATTAATTCTAATTATTTTATTCTAATTATTTTGGTCCGAATCAAATTTCAATTAAAGTTTCCATAAAATCCTAAATATTCTAATTAGCCTATTGGGCTAGTCAATTTCGATTTCTGAAGCCGTTAAAGCTCTCAATTTCTGTCTCTAAGTCGGCAATTCTAACAGGTATTTCATAAACAAACAGATATTCACACTTGAGCATATAATTAAGCGATTAAACTCACACAAATAAATATATAAAAATAATGTACACGTTGGGGTCGTCACAGGTCAAAAGTTCGCTTGAGTGGACTTGCTTCCAGCATAGGTACCTAATTTCAAACGAGCATAACTCCTATGTCTAGACTCCATTTTAGGTTGTTCTTGTGTCCAAATCGAAGCCCTGGAAACCATCTTTCCAATGATTCTAGCCTCATATCCAAATTCAAAGTGTGGAAAGAGAAAAAGCAAAATAGTGAAGACTACTCAGGGGACAATTATCCGAATCAATGTTTTTGGTTCAATCTTACTTTACCATTATGATACCACCTCAATCAATATTCCAAAATGAACCAAATAGGCTCCAAGTACAATAATGAGAGTGTCAAGAGCAAACCCACTAGTCCTAGAAGTACAAAGTGTTACAATATCCCCACCTTAGGAAATTTCGTCCCTGAAATTAAACAGTTCAAGATCTAAAGTTTAGATAAATCCAAATGAAACAGAGATTGAACTAACACTCTCACCAACTAATCACAAATGACTTCTACTCAACAACAAGTTTCTAGAAGATTCTCCCAACACAAAAGATTTCGCGTGATAAACAAGAAATAACTTCCACGAAAGAAGATAAGGCAACCCAATGATATAAGGGGTAGAAAAATTCCCAATGAAATTACAATCACCACTCTAGAATCTAGTTCGAAATCTAAGGATAGCTCTCGTATTTTCAGGTTCCACACTAATATTCAGACCCACCCCATAGGATACAAATAACAACACTCAAGTGGTTAGTCTTTCCCTTAACTTATCCACAAGGATTACTAAGGCCCATTCAACCCAGACAGGCGACTCCCATTACGTACGAGTCCCCATTTAGCAAGATTAGACAAAATGGTTACAAATACCTGTAACGAGCCACAAGAACCCATCGATTCCAAGAAACTAAAAGTCAAGGGTAAAGGTCTCACTAACATACCCTACAGTACTCCTGCCTCAAACAACTCAACTTCCAGGAAATGACTCTCAGTTGTCTAATGACTTAAAACCTTAGAAAAATAGTTCTCACATCACATTCACACTCCAAGAAACAACTACCGGTCGTTTGGCAACCCAATTTTCAAAAGAATATCTCACATCACTTCAGAAGTCCTCAACCCCCTGTCATGAAAAGAAAAGAAAGTGGAGGAAAAATTTTCCAATAGGAATTTTATCTGCCATTCATGGCCTTTCAATGAGATACAACCCAGCAAAATCAAAGCACCACAAACCACATTCTTGCAATACAACTAGTGTTCTATATTCACACATTATTCAACTACGTTATTGAAATACTCAAAAGTTAACAATACCCAAAACAATATTTCCAGACCTTTGAAGATTGAAGGGATTCAAAGCTGGTATAAAACTATATATATATATATATATAAAGGAATGGTTTAGATACATAAAAGTGAATGGCAAAAATGAAGAGTTTGCAAAGGAACGATTTTGTGAAAATGGTTAAGGTTTATACATGTCATAAGACTCGATACGCTCACTTCTTGATTATTTTTCCCTTTTTACTCACTAGTTTATCCATAATAATAAATTCTCAATTTTGGCAAAATAAGGTCATACTCGATAGAAAAACTCGGTTCTCAAAACATATTTCAACCGGTGACTGCCAAACATCTTCCAACCAAGGATTCCATCACTACCACTGCGATGTCACAACCCCATCACAATTATACAGGCAACAACAATTCAAGCAATAAGGTTAAACAAAACCAATGGATAAGGTTTGCTCATAAACTTTGGAAGTCGCATAATTATTTATTTATTTATTTATTTTTGCAACTACTCTATCTTGGGGATCACACGCGACCAACTAAAAACAAATACCAAGCAATTTGCACGAACTTGTTACTCCCTTGAGTGACACACACACACACTCACCAAACAATCAATTCCCATTCACACGCCTTATTTCTAGAATGTAGATGAGTTCTGAGGCGATTCCTTGTCAACCACTCCTAATGCTACAACAATAATAAACAAGCTACCTAAGGAAACCTTTTACACTCGTATCATTTACCTATACTCACACAACACACTGCATTCCTTGGAATCAAAGGGATGATACTAATTTTGAAGCTGTAACACAACTCCGTACCACAATAAGACTATAATGTCCCACAAAATCAACCTGAATTCAATACCTTCTATAACACGAACTTATTCAATGACAAATTTTTACATTGTTAATAAATAAAGTAATCTCATATTACAAAAGAATCTCTCAAATGAAATTCAATATACATCTCTCACCAAAATAATACTACGTCTCTGTTACTAATTCTAACAGAATCATATTATCAGTACTTCACTCTAATTACTACTAAAGCTGCTCCATTCCTGAAAAATAGTTTAACTTGAAAATTCATCCACCACAGCTTATCAAAATGGAAGTAAAATATAATTCTCACAACTGCTCAAGTCACAAAACAACGACACCAACCACCATATCAAACCCACCACAAAGGTCTACACAACTCAAGACACAAGGTTATACCAACAAATGCTTATAGTTGTAGTTACTTTGAAATTTCTTCCGAAGTCTCTAGTCAGCTCCCTCCTACTAAAACTCTAAAGATACAACTACAAGCTATGATACCACTCATTCGCTCTAAAAAAAATTCTCTGTCAACAACAGTCATTCCAAAATAATTTTCATAACTAATAAAATAGCAAAAGTACTTCGTATCAATTTATTTCCTGACATGGTGCCTGTAAAATAACTTTTTCTAAAATAATTTCACCAAAAAACACGATGGAATAAAATTAAAATATGGAATCATCCTCTATCAAGTAAAACTAAATACCTCTTGATAAGAACCACTACTAATCACTTAAGCTTAGATACATCCGACTTAAACTCAATAGCAATATTAGACTAATATATAAACAACAAAATCCTCACCACCCTTATAGGGAAAACGAAGAACCAATACAAGTGAATTACAAATTTCATATCGAGGATACAAGACAACTTATGGTCAAAGGTCAAGGGATACAAAATAAATCTCCATTTTGGTTTCCTGAACCACATTGTCATTACACTCACCAAACTTAACTCGGAGTATGCATGTATATCTCCGGTCTTCACAATTTATAACTTTTAACTAAGGGAAACTTTAAGAACTAACATTAATTACTCTCGGTGGACCAATAACAAATTTCCATGTTCAAATTACAATCGCATTAACTATCCCAAAACAGCTAGTCACAATCTCTATTGAATCATACCATTCTCACAATTTCATCCAAAATCAGTTTCTCTAAGAACACTAATTTGTTAAACCCAATTACTTATCATGTTGGTAAACATCCATCTACTACACTCAAATACATCAGCAAACAACTCCAAAACAATTGACCCTACTAGTCCCAAAGGCATTCAAAACTAGCCTACATATTTTTACCTTCAATACTCATAACACAATTTTATAGGTCACAATTTTCCATCACTAGAAATTTAATCACATAGTGCAACTTAAATCATATTGATTCTTATCCCAAAATTCTTTACCTACTTCGTTCACCTTTAACTTGTTACAAGATTCTGAACTAGATGAACTCTTTGAAAAACGCATCTCTTACTAAACTTTACAGTTTCTTTCATGTTAAGACCACACCCATTTCTAAATACAAACCAAGACAATTGGCCTAAGGCCCAACACAATCCTCATAAATAGTTAATTGAACAATTAGAGCAATCCAACCACAATTAACTTAGTCCATCCCAAAGAAATTTAGAACTAGTTTTACTTATTCTGACATCATCACTCTAAGGTATTTTACTTTAAGTCACCCCACTTATCCATTAAAGCCTCAACAATATACTACTACAACTAATCTAATTTTTAACCCGTTCTACCTCTAAAATCCTTTATATAACTCACTTCCACAATTTGATATAAGACTTTAGAAATAGCTACTCCTCATAATGACCAACCATTTACTGTACGTAATAGCCTCCACCATTTGATGGTCACACATACACACATAATTCTACAAAACCATTTAGCTTATGACCCAATGTAAATTCTAAATTATATTGACCCATCAATCTGGCTCTTTTATTTTATTTTACCCATTTTCCTAGGGAGAAACATCCTCAAAGTAAAGACAAAATTAACTCACAGTTTAATACTCCACAGAAATTCCCACACGTTGCATTTGACTTAAACATACACCTATACATATATATCTACACCACATAAGGCAAACCACATAAGCACGTAGTCACATAGAGCACATACGGATCACTCTTCTAAGATATCAACTTGTCCCACGACGCTCAAAGACTTCCAAGTGGAAAAAGCATTGATTAGGTGCCTTTCCAAAAGGATTTCGATGAATACAATAGGCGCAAGTTGTATCCTAGAAGCTTAACCCCATACTAACATAGCCACATAAACACACAAAGCATGCAAAGCACATAAGCGCCCCATCCTAGCCTAGTAAACCTATTGTGACAAACGTCACTTCCCACGAGCCCAAGGTATTCAAACCTGGTTAGCTTTGATACCAATTTGTAACGCCTCCAAAATAATTCAATTAAAACATTTCTCATAACCTAAATAATCCGAAATCTTTCCAAACCAAACAATAACATTAATCTCAAAAGTCCTCTTTTCCATTGAACTACATATCAAGTATTACAATTTTCATATTCTTGTCTTAGTAATAATAACATTTACATAGTTCAAGAAACTAGAGAATAAAAATAATTATGCCTTAATGGCATACAAACATAAAGGCAAGGCCTTGTTACAACAAAATAGACACGTGGTCCCAAACACATATGCTTGAAGCTTCTATATAACACATCCGTGAGCCTTCGTGCACCAACAAAACAAAGAAGTCTATCTCCTTCTCATAGGGGTGATTGCACAACATCAATTCCTGAAATTGTTAGATAGAAATGAGCTAGATGTCCAGTAGAAATACTTTTAACAAAGTTTCTAATTATTTGAAAATTCATATGGCATTATCACAACAAAACATTTTCTTGTTTAACTCATGTTAGGGGTTTAAGCAACAAAACTAAGATATTATAATTTCTATAAAAATTACATCTCAACATCAGAGGTTAAATACACCATGAAGTCCCTGAAAAGAGTCCCAATATGTACATATACATAGGAATGGGCACCCAAAATCACTCGTTTTTCCACTTTTACCGACTACAATATGGCAGGACCAGTAGACACCCAAAAACATTTTTCGACATTCGTCTAGCGATATGCGCAAAGAGGGCAATTGGGCACATTGACTCCCCGCGCAGGTACCAGATATAACACAACTCAAACCAAACCCGACTCACTACCCAAACTCCCATGCTATTTACCGCCCCCTTAAACAACCTTTCCAATAATTTCACAAATTCCAAGAATTTATACATCCATTAGAACAAAGGTAAATATCACCATTCAAATAATTGAGCTATTATGGAGATATAATCTTTATATTTTCAAGAAAAATCTCAAAAGCTTTTAATTTCACGAGTCTCAAATCAAAATACATCTCAATCTCATAATTCAGTCATAAATTTAAAGAATTAAAAGCTAATTCCATGTGAGCAGATCATTGTTCAATTTCAAGAATTAGGGTTTTCATTAAATTTGGGGTTTTTGCCCCTCCATAATATAAAATGCTATTTTTCAACTAAGTTTTTCATAATCCACAAACATTAATATAAATTTTGAGAAAATATAAGAGAAATTCCATTTTGAAATCAAAACCCAACTTTTGTAAACTCAAACATCAATCATAAAACCAATGTCACAATAATACCAAATAAACATCCTCAAATTAAAGGGATACAAAGTTAAAAGAAATCCTACCTCCAAGATGAGAGTAGAGATACTAGATCAAGAGGATTCTTTCAAAAATCCAAAATCCAATCGGTTAAAAATCTTGATCTTCACTTGTTCTTCATCTTTGATGCAAGATCCATGGTGGATTGTTGGTGAAAAATAGATGAAATCCAGGTTTTGAGGTCTAGGGTTCAAGTATGAAGGAGAGGGAGAGAAGGGAGGAATAAAGAATGAAACATTTGGGCCAAAAACTCACTTTAAAGTGTCTGATATCAAACAGACCGCTCGAGCGGTCAATGCTTGGCTTGAGCGGTGAAAAGAAGCTCCCAGGCTCCAAGTATAATAATAAGAGTGTCAAGAGCAAACCCACTAGTCCAAGAAGTACAAAGTGTTACATGATCAAATTGAATACTCACAATTGCCAAACAGAAACTGATTTACTAAAATAATAGTCACTTTTTTATTTAGGCCACTTGCTCATTACAATCAAATATCTTGATTTAAAAGGCAAGGTATGAAAGGTGAACGTTATTAGTTAAGTACTCCTTTCGTTCAATCTTTAAAATTGACCTCTACTAATTCTTTTTAAAGTTTTTTTTTTTAATATTATATTCATATCTTGATTAACTATGGGCACTTGGTCTATAAATCTAATTTTGAATTATCTTTGTCCATAAATCCACACTCTAAAATACTTTGTCCATAAGGACAAACTCTCCCAAAATAACCAAACTACCCATGTATAGATATTGCTTCCAAACCAAACCCTAACCAGCTCATCTTTCTTCTTTCTCATCATCTCTCTCTCTCTCTCTCTCTCACTCACTCTCAATTTTTTCTCCACACGGAGTCCACCTACCTAGCACCGCTGCCATCATCTCAAACGAAGAACGAATCTTCATGGATTGGCGTAAAGAGTACTCAATAGTCTACAAAAGGATAATCTTGAACTTGGAAACAATGAGATCAAAGGTAGTGTATGCTCTCTCTCTCTCTTCTCTCTTTTTTTCAGCTCCTCGTCATCATCCTTCTTTCTATATTCTTTGGCGGCCAAATCTGCAGATCTAGCATCATCATCTTCTAGATCCACACAAATCTACTTCGTCTTTTTTGTTTGGCTACCAGGAAAAATGAAAGAAAGGAATAGAAAATAAAATTTACCTCTACGTCTCTTTCTAATCCTTTTTTTTAAAAGAAAATATAAGTTTAGATCTGTTGTTAATGATAATGGTAGTGGTGATGATGAAACATATTGCAACAATTATATACAATCTATTCAACACAACTATATTGAAAAACAAAAAACAAAAAATAAAAAAATTACAAGAACAAAATAATTTACATAGATAACATAACAACAATTGCACAGATAACTTTATAAATTAAAATAATTTATAGATAGGTTCACATAGCTAGATTAAAAAAAATTAGAATAAGATTATTGTTTCAACAGATAAAATAACATTTAAACAGATAGGCTTGTAAATTTCAACCAATAGATTTTTTGAATAGGTAATTTCAACAGATAGGAATTTCAGTAGATAGATATTCCAACAGATAGATATAAATTTGACAGATAGTCAAAAAAATTAAATAGATAAAAAATATTTGAATAGATAGTTAAAAAAATTAAACAGATAAAATATTTGAACGGATAGTTAAAAAAATAAAGCAGATAGATTAAAGGGTAAAATTAGAAATAAAATGTCTTCCAAAATAATAAATAGACTTCTCACCACATGTTTTCACAAAAGATGGACATCTCATCAAAAAAAATATCCACTAAACTTAATGCCTTGAACAATTGTTTAATTGGACTTTTTAACAATTTTCTCATTGACAACTACTTATTTCCCTTAGAATAACCCCAATATCTATCCGATTCATAAAAGAAAGAATTGTATCACTTTTATCACATTGCTTCCATATTAATTCCCTTTTTATTTTCAAAATCATTTTAAGAAAGTTTCTTACAACTTTCTAAAAAGAATTTTGTTTTTCATCAAAACTTGAATACGTCCATAATACTGTTGTATTTGAATAAAATAAAAGCAATCTAATTTAAGTAATAAGATCTTTCAAATACATAAATTTGCACAACATAAAGTAGGGGTGGTCGCGGATTGATTTTTGACGGTTCGGTTTGTGTTTTGTACCAGCCTGCATGTCTACAGTTTGAAAAAAATTAAACTAGCAACTGCCCGCAGTGTGGATTGTGATTTGTGCGGATAGAATTCGCGAATGTGCGCGTGGTTGCGGGTGGTTTCTGGATTCACTTTTCCTTTAGAATTTTATTTTTGGACTCTTTTTTTTTTATTTTTTTATTTTTTTATCTATCTATTTGGACATTTTCCCCTCATTTTTTAAATATTATTTTGGGTCATAAAATCACATATTTCTTATCATGAAATCATTATTTTCCAAATGATTTATCCTAAATAAATTACAACCTATCTATTGAATTTACTTGTAGAAGGAAACATACCATAAGCATAGGTCAGGATCAGCTAATTAACTCAAATTCACTTTGCAAAAAAGATATAAGCTAAACAATGCATACAGATGCAAGCGAGTGAGTGTGGATATGGGTAAAATCCCCGATCTGTCCGCGACCCACAAAGTAGGAAAATTTTAACCCGCATCTGACCCTAACAATTATGTGAAACCATCCAAATAGGTGTGGGTTGTTCGGGTTGAACAGTTTTCAAAGATTGGATAACCTTATACCCCATCCTTCATAAAGCAATTAAACATGTCATTGATATAAAATAATCCAAGCACATAGAAAGGCATCCAAAAGAAAAAAAGAGTACTTCATAATTTTTTAGCACCAAAACCATAAAAATCATATTATGTACATGACATAATATATTCATGAACAGGTTATTTTAGTAATTTTTTACCTTTTTACATAAAGATGTACAAAAAATAGAGAGAGTGATGTGATAACTTATAATGATTTTTGGACTTTTTGGCTAAAATAAATGAGGCTATAATGCTAATCATAACATATAAGCATTATAATATGATTTTACACATTCGAAACAATCAAATATCATAAAATGCAATGATAAATATGTTTAATCAATGGGCGTATCAGACTTATGTTTAATTTGATAACATTATAAATAAGTTGTTTATTGACTTATTGATTGGGTTACATTACTTTTTTACACATCTTTTTTGTAATAAATAAAAATAACATTTTTACAAATCATATCCAAAATAACCCTTGGATGCAGGATAATCCTGTTATGTAATTTAGACTTATGCTACAATGCAAAACAAGTGCTCCTTCCGTCCTGTAACACCCCAAAAATTTAAGCATAAAGATAGTACAACAACCACGACTCCTTATGGTAAACCAGAATAATTCCCCAATGCTTAGATTACATGATCATGAGGTTTCTACAAAATAGTTCCACATGCGAGTATACATTCAATGATCTCTAGTACATGAATCTATAGCATGTAGAACATCAAATCCAAAAAATAAATAAATACCCTCAAGGGCTTACAAATTCCAAGGCTTAAACCCGATTACACAAAAATGGTTTCTCGAACCCATAGAGTTATAGCCATTGGCTAGCAAAATATACCACAATAGAAATAAGAGCCATATGCTCTCAATAAATACATCCACGCCCTAATTTGGCGGAGTCGTCACGTCCTTTCCTGCACTAAAATCCCATAGGGGGTGAGCACAAGGCTCTGTAGGAAATTCTTAACAAATTATATACATTTTATACAAGCTTCACAAAATAAAATGCACATGCCATGTTATGCTTCTTGAAAGAAAATCACATTTTCGTCCTTTGAAAACCATCATGCTTAATGACAACTTGAAATCCCAACAATTCAAAAATTATCAATTTAGTTCAGGAGACGGTAAATATGACTCAGGTAATCCCTAGGTTAGTGTCTGCAAGTAGGCATAACTAGCACTACCAAAACCCCACTTTGCCGGTTACCAACCGGAAGGGAAGTAGTACCTCTTCCGCGCGTGTTTTCGGTCTTTCACCCTGGACACTGAGGCTAACTTAATCAATTTCATCTACACTCCCTATCCAGACTTACCAACGTATTTACCCTAAAGCAATTCCATGAAAATTTATTTACAAACTTTCTTTTCTCAATGCAAAAGTATCCAAACTCAATTCAAAATGTGTAATAACCAATTGAATGGATATGCAATGCAACAATTACCGATACCACATAATATTTCTCCACTTTCAAATATTTCAAACAATAATTCCATAAGAATCAAAATTTCCATTTCTCCTTTCAATGCTATTTCACAAAATAGCCACATATTCACTTAATTCTATCAATAAATAGCAACATTTTCATATTTCGTACCTTTCTCAACAATTTAGTCATTTTAAGACTATATCAACATCTTTGTACAACAACTTCCAAAATCACCTCTTCTTATATTTCACGAAATTCATCATTTATATATAGAGATGAGAAATTCTCCAATCACTTATGCATTTTGGCACAAAAGGATAATATAATAACAATGTCATTTATGAGTTCTCAACAACTTTTCAAAACCTCCAAATCTCTAGGTTTTCTCACCACAACTATGTACACTCAAATCATTTGAAAGGGTTTCTTCAAAAACTTTCTTTTTCACAATCAATGTAGTTCAAAATTCTCAAGAAATTATTTTTTAAAAAAGAAACTAGGAGGAAAAGCACCCTCAAACCACCCACATTCTTGAGCTAACAATCAAGTTTCAAAACGATCAAAAGGGATTTCGAAAATCCGCTAAATCTTGCAAAAACATATATATAACTCTAAAAAGATCCCTACCTCAAGTTCAAAGAAGAAATGAGATGAAACCTCCAAAATTAACGGTGTTGAAACTCGATCTCCACCACACAAAATGAAGCCCTCGCTTAACTTTCCAAGATTTGTGAAGGATGTAGGGTCAAAATTCCAATAGATTGGAAGAGATCAAGAGTTTATGGTATTTGGTGGAGGTTTTTAGAGAGAAGGGAGAGGACATTGTGTTTTTAGAGAGAGGGAGATATGTAAAAAGGGAGATGCATATAGCCCAAAAAAGAGAAAAAACAGATTTTTCGAACTCAGCTGACACCCGCACGTGCGACACCCATTCCCGCACGTACGGCGACCTCCCCCGCACGTACGACTCACACCCCGCATATACGGCGCTTCCTCTCTGCACCTTTCTTCGCACCTGCATATAATGCAGAATGCGCCAGGACAGCTCCCCTCTTCACCGCACGTGCGGCCTCACCTCCCGCACGTGCGGCCCCCCACTCCGCATGTGCGGCCCAAACCCCTGCACGTGCGGTTCACCCTCTCAGCCCGCAATCAGCCCAGTACAACTTGGGACCCCCCAGATTTGACCCTGTACCTTCCGAAATGTGTGAAACTTGGCATGGAAATAAACAAGGACAAGGATTTTGAAAAAAGCTTTCAAATACAATAACCCAAATTATTAATCAAGGCTCCTAGTTAGACCCGACACTCTAACGAAAGTAAATCCAATATACCTCAAGAGGACGAGGCGGATTACGTACCAAGTCATTACGCGTCCCAACATATTAGTCTATTTTGGAGAATTCAATTTTTTTTGATAATGTAATTATTATATTTAAAAAATATTAACTTTTCAAAATTACTCTCTGACTTTTTTTTTTTTTGAACATCAATTGTCATAATTAATAAATTTAAAAGAAGAATAAAATAGGAAATTCTTTTAATTTTAATCTTTGTTTTTTTGGAAGTGACTAATATGTGCAGACAACAACAACAAAAAAAAAAGAAAGTAATATAGGACTAATATTTTTGGGACAGATGAGTAGCAAAAGTTAGAAAATAATGATTAAAAATACTCTAAATCATGAAAAATACATGAATGTGACTTAACTATTATCCAAAATAAAAAATTATGACTCAAATATCCAAAAGTAATAAGAAATTTAAAAATTAATTGTTTTGTCAAGTTAATCATCTCAACTTGAGAGAATGTTTGGATTTGGTAAGTTCATTTTGGGGTCAACTTCAATGAGCTGAGTCATTTACCTTTTAATACTCATTGAGTAGAATATTGATACAAAAAATAAAAATGATCAAATATCAATTAGTATATATTTAAATTAAATTTGTATTATAAAAAGTAAATAATTACTCTTCAAATTATAATTGCCGTCTATTTTGAAATAGGGGAATTTACATGTAAGTCCTAGGGTCTGTTTAGTAAACATTTAATTTTCAGTTTTCAATTTATAGTCACAAAAATTTTAAAAACTGTCATAAAAGCTTGTTTAATAATTTTTTTGGTTTATAAATAGTTTTCTCAGTTTGTGAATTTGAGAAAAAAAAAACGTAAACTCAAAAAATGAGTTTACGTTGGTTTTTAAACAGAAATTTAAAATTTTCACTAACAAATTTTTTTTTTCAAATAATTTTTTTTCAATTAATTTTTTTTCAATTAAATTTTTTTTTTCAATTATAATGTGTATGGTCCCATTGTCATAAATAATAAAAAATAAATATAAATATTTTAGGCTTGAACAAACATATTTTTTAGTTTATGTTTTTAAAATTTTTCAAATATTTTGTTCAAACCAAACTTTTTCTAAAAATAAATAAAAACCAGTTTATAAAATTTTTATAAATATAAACCAAAAATGTAAACGCTGCCAAATGCTACCCTAATAAGTGAACATATTATCCAATAGGTCCTATGATAATTAATGACATTTTTCGTTAAATACTATTAAAAAAGTCACTAATTTTTAATTTTTGGCGACAGTTTGGAAATTTTGTCACAAAAAAATGTCACTAAGTATAAGTTTTAGTGATAGTTTAAAAAAATCGTCACAAAAAAAAGTCACTAATTAACAACTTTTAGCAATAATTTGAAAAATTCGTTACAAAAAAATTGTCACTAATATGTTTTAGTGACCTTTTATGAAACCGTGAACAAAAAAGTCACAAATTGTCAATTTTTAGCGACGTGTAAAAAATCGTCACAAAAAAATTATTTTTAGTAATGATTTTACTAAGAGTTCTTTCAATAGAATTTGATGAGAATTAAGTCCAAATATTAAGACCTATTAGTAGTTTACATTTAAAAAAATATATAGGCTGTGTTTGGTTTCCTTTTGGAATCTTGATTTCAAAGACAAAATTTTTAAATCACTTTTTAAAATTCATAACAAAACGCACAGCTCAAAATTGCTCAAAACTTAATTCAAAAATTATTTTCAAAACTCATAACCAAATATACAACTCAAAACTCAAAACCAAACCCTTTTCAAAAATCTATTTTAAAAGAAAAATTCAAAAAAATATTTTTTATTTTGTTTTTTTTTATTTAAGTTTAGAATCATGATTTAAGTTTAAAATCGTGTTTTGAGTTATGAGTTTTGAATTGAATTTTGAAAAGAAAAAATTTATTTGGTTATGAGTTTTGAAAAGAGTTTTGAGTTGTATTTTAAAAAATTTTGGATTTATTTTTTTAAATATTTAAAAATTTTCTTAATTTTATTTTTTTTAGGGTGAATATTTTATATTTTAACTATTTATTTATTTATTTTAATATGCATTATATTTCATACATTTATGTGCTATATTTTTTTAATATTACAAAAATTTTTTAAAAATAATATTTTTATTTTAAATATATAATGTTTATTTTAAATATTTTATTTTATTTTATAAATATATTTTTAAATATTTTAATTTTTTTTGTTTTGTTATGTGTTGGTTATGATTTGAGTCTAGAGTTTTGAAAGTAGTATGTAGTTTCGAGTTAATTGTTTGGTTATGAATTTTGAAAATAATTTTTAAATTGAGTTTTGAGTTATGTGTTTGGTTACAATTTGAATGTGAAGTTGTGTTTTGAGTTTAAAATATTAAAATTAAAATATTTACAAAATAAAATAAAATGTTTGAAATAAAAATTTTTAAAAATATTTAAATAAAAATAATATATTTAAAATTAAAAAATAAAATTTTCTTAAACATTTTTTAATATTTTAAAAAAATAAATCCAAAAAATTCAAAATATAACTTAAAATTCAAAAACTCAAAACTCAAAACTCAAATACAATTCAAAACTCTTAACCAAACAAATTTTCTATTTTCAAAATTCAAAATTCAAAATTTTTTTTAAAACACTTTTCAAAACTCATAACCAAACAAATTTTATCTTTTGAAAATTTAACTCATAATTCTACACTTAAATCACAATTCTAAAATTAAACCAAACCCAAACCATATACCCGAATCCTCTCTGCAGTTGTGTTTTTTTTTTTTTTTGGTCTTCTCTGCAGTTATTTTTATTAGAAGTGAGCAGTGGATGTTACAATCCGCTCAAACCGACCGACGGAACTGAACCGACCGGCTCAAACCGCCGCATTCTATTGTCCAGTCCATAAAACAACATTGTTTTGATTAGGGCAAATTACAAACACCCTCCTGAGATTTGGTGAAAATAAAGATTTCCCTTAAGGTTTGAGAAATTACATTCCGTCCCCTGAGGTTTATATTTCCATAACAAATTGCCCCCTGAGGTTTTTATTTGGGTTAATTATATAATAGTCCCTATAGTTTGGGGCTTTTGTCACTTTGGTTCCTGACTTTTCAATTGTGACACATTTGATCCTGAATTTTGAATCTTGTTCCAAATAAGGACAATTGAAAATATCATTAGATTTTTCAAGGGTAAAATCGTCAATTTGATAAAATATAAATTAATTTGACAAAAATAAATGTCATTAAAATATTTTTAATTTTTTAAAAATTATTTTTATTCACCAATGATAAAATTATGTAAAATTAATAAAAATTACATGATTAATTTTTTAAAATTAATTTAAATGATCATCATCCAAAAATATAATAAAAATTAATTTGGTAAAAAAAAAAAATAAAGATCTAACAGATTTATCAATTTTACATAATTTTATTTTTAGTAGGTAGAAATAATTTTTAAAAATTCAAAAATATTTGTTTGACATTTATTTTTGTCAAATTAGTTTATATTTTATCAAATTGATAATTTTACTCTTGAAAAATCTAATGATATTTTCAATTGTCCTTATTTGGAACAAGATTCAAAATTCAGGGTCAAGTGTGTCACAATTGAAAAGTCAGGGACCAAAGTGACACAAGCGCCAAACTATAGGGACTATTTATGTAATTTGTCCTTTTTTATTTTCATATAGATTCTCCTTAATTTGTTATATAAATTTGACCTTCAAGAAACAATTTATAATTTCTCAAATCTCAAAAAAAAAATCTATATTTTCACCAAATCTCGAGGTGTTTGTAATTTGCCCTTTTGATTATTAAAAGAAAATAAATAAATATTAAATACATAAATAAAACGTGAAACAGAACTAGAACCAGAGTCGTTGGCCATTGTTGTCCGACCTAGCAAAACGAAGAGAGAAGAAGAAATCTTTTGAGAAGAGAGTCGATCCTCAGCTATTGTTGTCCGCTGGAGCTCTCTCACGCCATAGATTGAACGAGGTTCGTCTTCCAAACTCTCAAATCTAATTTCAGATCTAGATTGAGATGTTAGGATTTTGATTGAGAAACTAGATTTGAAATTAAAAAATTAGGGCTTTCTTTGACAAATTAAGGTTTTGATTGGGCATGATAGTGGTTCTGCATTGAAGATATGAATAGTGTTCGTAGTTTCATATTGTTGATGTTGATGGATTTGTAGTTTCATGTTAAGTTTTTATTGTTTTGTTTTTGGCAGAATATCTATATTGTTTTAATCATTTATCATCTATATTGTTTCATGTTGTTGCTGCTTGTTTTTGTTTCATAAATACAAACTTGTGTTTCATAACAAGTTATGTTAAAATTATTTGGTATTGGGCAATATTTTTAAGTACATATTATATTTTTAGCAACAAATCCAAAACAATATCGGAAACCAATGGAAAAAACGGTACTTAGTCTGGTATGAGATTGACAACTTTGCTCTTATATTCTACTGGGTTCTCTCTCTATTTGCAGAGGCTAGGTACGTCAAAGAACCAACTAGACTTTTTTGATGTTACATTTCAAATTGAAGAACGCTCAATTGGTAAAGCTTGTATTAAGCTCCTGATGTAATTGATAATCTATTCATTTTGTTGTTTGTTTTAGTTGGAATGTTGAATGGTTCTATTTTTCCAACAATAGATGTGCTAGAACCTGAGTAAAGATTTAGCTTTTCTTTTATTATTTTTTCTTTAAATTTCTTTTGACTAATTTTTTAGGTATTGTTTAAGAAATTGTCACAGTAACTGCTGTCCACATTGTTAAAATTCTGGGTTGAAGTTACTTCAAATTGCAGATCAGAGCTATGCTAGTTTTCGGTAGCCGAAATCCACTTTTCTTCGAATTTTCCTCAATTGGGAAAAAGCAGGTTGAGTGTTGTGTTTTTTTTTTTTTTATTGAGAATCTTCAAAGTAAAGTTGAATTCTATCTTCTTGTACCAATTTTTATTGACCTGAACTCCATATTGACTCTTCAGATTAGGATCAACAGAGTAAAGCCTTCGTTAGGGGTTGAGTTTTCGAAATGCAGGTTTTCTTTCTTGCAGAAGGCTACAGAATTTAGTGTTTTCACAGAAAAGGCAAGCAAGAATAATTTGTATGAACAATTTTGTATATCCTCTTTTTTAAAAATATTTCTTATAATTTTTTTTGACCTACTTGGGTTTTTAAGTTTGTGGGTTTTTTTTGTTTTTCTTTCTTTCTCTCTCTCTCTCTCTCTCTCGTAGAAAACTTTATATTCATTTGTAGGTAGCGACCATCTCTCTGATCAATTGCTACCACAGTCAAAGTGAGCAGACTCCAACCGATTCCAAGGCTGTTGATAAGTAGGTGTTTTCTCTTGCTCAAAATACTTGTAATACTACCAGTTTTTTTGGTTGTTCATGGTTCATGTTTTGGAATAATAGTGTATGTCACCTTATTTGTCACTATAATTGTCTTTCCTAGTTTCTTAAAGTCGCTTTACAGAGGTTTTCTTAACATGTAATGCAGGAAAATTACTAGGAAGGCTGGAAAGAAACAGCACCACTTGTGGATTAAAAGATATTCAGCTGGGTCTGGGCAAAAGGCACTCAATCTTGTTAGAATTGTATGTTTAATCAGTTATTTCTTGTTGTGTAGAGAACTGCTTTGATCTTTCAAGTTTATTCTTGTCATAGAAACTTGTTCTTTCATTTGTTTAAGACTGCATCAACATGTAAGTTGCATTTCTGCATATTTGGAATTAAAAAATAGCATTCAAGTAGATTACATTTTGGAAGTAAACCTAAATCTGTCAGGTTTCTGGACTTCCAAATGAGAAAGAAGCCGTTTATGGTGCATTAGATAAGTGGACAGCTTGGGAAACAGAATTCCCATTAATTGCAGCAGCTAAGGCTCTACGAATCTTGAGGAAGAGGAGTCAGTGGATTCGAGTGATTCAAGTATGACACTTCACGTACTTTGTTTTACATTTTTGAGCTTGTGCAGTGGCATATTTGTGATGACCTTCAGCTACTTATATGATATATTATTAAATTGGTGTGACATAGAATGCCCCTGATGATAGATGTCACAAATTCTATCTGTCTTACAGTTACGAGTTAGTGGTATGACATGGTTTGGTCCAACCTCAAATGTGGAGACCTTGACGTTGCTAATGGTTTTAAATAATGGTATCGGGATATATATTGGTATTGGTGATACGGTCACGAGTTAGTGGTATGACATGGTTTGGTCCAACCTCAAATGTGGAGACCTTGACGTTGCTAATGGTTTTAAATAATGGTATCGGGATATATATTGGTATTGGTGATACGGTCATATATTAGCCGATATATCAGTGAATAATGGTATCGGTAGGCCAAAATCCTGTTACATAATGTAACGGCCAAAACCTTGTTGCGGTTCACTTGTTTCTACTTTAAGTTGCAAATGAGAACCAAGATCGGTCAGGTCTTTGGTTCCTTTTCTGTAATGTCCAGTGATGTTAGGCACATTTGATATGTTCGAGTCACCCATTTGGCCATTATGCCCTCGTCATGTGGGCTGCTATATTTGTACTTCAATATAGTTTTATTCCACTTGCTTGCTTGAATCTAAACTTTTCTTGCCCATCTCAAGCTGGGGTGGTTTGTTTCAATTTACTAGAAGCTTGGGTTTGAGTAGTATAAAGATGACAGCTCATACTAGATCAGTTTGGTTCAACCTTGATGGTAAATTGATCCATTCCCAACTGAGTTTTACTTCAAATGTTGCATTTCCCTTACTGATGAATACTTGCACCTTTATTGAGGACTTGAGACATGTTTGAAAATGTGAGGTCTTTTGGCAGTTCTTTTGTACCCAAATGTTATGTTTTGGAAAGAGATTTAAAGAACTACATGGATTAGTAATACTAGTGTTGAAACATGACCCTTTGTATCCAAATGTTTCAAGAAGCTGAGCACATCCACAACCTCCAGGGGTTGGCCTAGTGGGGTAGGTTTGGAACTGAGGAGTTTGCTCCTTTAGGTCTTAGGTTCAAAACCTTTTACGTGCTATCAATCTCTGTGTTGGGCCAGTCTATACGGAGCTTGCTTTGGCTTTAATTGGCCCCCCTGTTAGTGGACGGTGGGATTGGTCCCCTAAGGATTAGTCAAGGTGCGTACAAACTGGCTCGAACACCCTGAGTTATAAAAAAAAAAAAAAAAAGAAGGGTTAATTACAAAAAAATCCCAAGGTTTCATGTGTTAACAAAAAAAAAAACCCCCCAAAAAACAAACAACGTGTCCATAGCATCACCAACATATGAGTATGATATGTAGTAGCTTCTTTAGAAGTAATATGTTACAATCTCAATTTTGGGAATCTCTATACATAAAAAAAAAAAAATTCTTGGGGACCCTATGAAGCCTGGACACGTGCGCTAGGGGACATCCATGTTTGACACATGTCAAACATGGACATGCATTGGACATGTGCCAACATATGTTGGGCACACGTTTGACTGTGTCCTACTTTTCTATGGTTATTTTCTTGCTGAAAAGAAAAGACATGGCAGCAATCTTAGCTGCAATCCAGTACTACTTTGTCAGAGTTTCACCTCATGCATCAGAGGAAGTGTCAGGGCCCTCTTCGTCATCTCCGAGCAATGATGACTGCAGCTTGTCACGGCCTTGGTTGTTTCCAAGCTATTCGTGCGGCACTTAGACGATCTCAAGCTTCACTTGATGATGCTAAGTCAGCCTAATTCACAAACTTAGAAGAAAGACAAGTAAGAGGAACACAAGAAAGTTTGAGAGAATATCTTGTATTTACTATGAGAAAGCTTTACAACTCTTGGATTATTGAGGGAGCAAATGAGCCCCTCTCCTATTTATAGGCATCTTAGGCCTTCTTTAGAATATTCCAGAGCATACAAGAAAAGGACCATGAAGAAGCTTCTCATGGAAGCTTTCCTTATCCTACAAGAGGCTTCTAGAATTCTCTCTAAAAATATCTATACAAACATCTACCTCATTCTATAAGTAGGTACAAGGATCTTTTACCACCTCCATTTCTCTAGGAGGTTCTAAAAGCTTCTATTGCTTCCATCTCTCTAATATTCACTTGAATACTCTAGAACCTTTTCTTAGATCCTTCCATGTACATTATAGAATTATGTACCATATTCCCATATTTTCTCAAGTCTTCTAGGAGCTGCTAGAATATTCCATTAGCCTCCCTTCCTTGAGACTCCCTCTTGGTAGGCAATTCTGTTTAGGTAATTTGGCGGGATGTGACAGGCTGCTCCTTTATTTTCTCTTTCCGTCAGCAATGGCAGCTACTTCTTTATCAATCAACCTTGAGCCAACTAATTTGAGCTTTCCCAGTTGCTTTGTTATTTTGTGTGGGATTTGGGCCTAGTGATTTTAGGTTATAGATTTAGTTGCTTTTTTTTCTTGTAGCTTTAGGCCAAAGCTGATTTTAAGGCTGTCTTTCAATTTTCATGGGTCATATGATTGGGCTTGGCTGTTAAAATTTAAATTGCGTTGGTTAGCTACAAATTCATAGACCATAAGTTTTGAGTTTGGAATAGGCTTGGACCCTAGTTGACAGTTTGCGCTGTAATAACTTTAATTAAATTATTTCTGTTATTTCATATAACAAATAAAGAGGTGTATAAATTTTTTTTTTTTCGGTTATATTAAAAATATTTATTTTTATATGCTTCGTAGGGGTGATGTATTCGTATTTGTGCGATGACAGGCATAATTCATACAAGCATGCTCTGTTACTCACACGTGTACTTGCATGAGCATGTTGCACTAAAATTAGGGCACGTGTTTAAAAAATGTACAAAATTGACCTGATTGACCGTAGTTTGTTCCTGTAGTTTTTAGTATTGAATATGGTAAAAAAAAAGACCAAAAAATCCAAGTTCAGTGTTCCTGCTCGAAGCATGTTCAAAGGCTGCTCAAGTGGACTGCAGGTGGTGTTATGCAGAGATCTTGTGAGCTTCTGCCTTGGGGCACTAGAGAGATGTTACGAGTTGTGCACATACAAAATTAAGTCCAAATTGGTTTCTACTTCAGTCTAACCTATATATTTATTTGAATTATGTTCTCTGTTTAAAATAGAGCACAAATTCCAACAGCTTAATATTCCAATGTTTCCAAATTCTCTAAGAAACTCTAATGCTCTCAAGTTTTTGAAGCAGATTATAATGTTCTATTCAGTCACATAGAAAGTTTCTAGATTAAGTGCTCTGACAAGAACACATGCATATTTGTATGGCACACTTAGCCTTGGTCATTCATGTAACAAATCCACGAAAAACAGAGATCAGAATGAGTTCTGTGGTTGCTTTCAAATCAAAAGAAGGCTGATGAACATGTTGAAGCCATGAGAAGTGGAGTTTGATTGAGTTTCTGGTGACTGTAAGCACATAAGGTCAACTGGGTTGGGTTGTCAAGTCCTTTTTACTAGTGGAGTTGGTAATCTCTTGATTGATAATTGATGTTTGACCAACTAGGTGTCCCCATAGGTTTTCCCTTGTCAAGAGTTTTCTACGTAAATCTTGTCTATTTAATATTGCTAGGCACAAAAATGTGTCAGCCTCTGTGATTCAATATTTGAGTGGTCAGGTTGAATGAATTCGCACTGATTAGTTGGTGGATTCTGATTTATACGTAGAATTACTGGATTTTGCTAAATTAGTTGTTGATTTTACAACATTACTGGTTACTGAACCTCAGTGCTACCCAGGTTTCCAAGTGGATGTTGAGCAAAGGTCAAGGAGCGACTATGGGAACATATGACATGCTTCTACTGGCATTTGATGTGGACCAGAGGGTTGATGAAGCAGAATCATTATGGAATATGATTTTGCATACACATACACGTTCTATCTCAAAGCAGTTGTTTGCTAGGATGATCTCCTTGTATGATCATCACAATATACCAGATAAAATAATAGAGGTGTCACAAACTCTTCACTTTCACCTTCTATAAGTAAATTTTGGTTCTGAATTTAGGTTTGTTTTGTTTTTGAGAAAATTACACTACCTCCCCTGAGTTTTCTGACAGATAACCGTTTATTTTTTGGAAATTCTGCATATTAGGAAGCTTAGTTACATAACAATGATCTTAATGTTACTGAATTGTAATTTTCTTGTAAAATTTAGGTGTTTGCAGACATGGAGGAATTAGGTGTAAAGCCAGATGAAGATACCATCAGGAAAGTTGCACGTGCCTTCCAAAAGCTAGGTCAAGCAGACAAGAAGAAGCTGGTGCTCAAGAAGTACCTGAGTAAATGGAAATACATTCACTATAATGGTGAACGGGTTAGGGTAAGACGATGTTTATGGGGTGAATAAAAACTGTTTAAGACTTTTGTCAAACCAAAATGGGTTTGAAGTCAAACATTCGCAAAGGAAGCACACTTTGCAACAAATGTTCTATCAACTTGAACATCATTTGATGAAAAAGAAGCCGACTTGCTAGCTTGAACCACAAGCGAGCTGTTCTTTATACTAAGGTTCCAGGGCTGGACCTTTTTTTTGTTGCTATTATGGCAGAGTTTTGATCGACTTGACCATCTTTCAATGGGTAACAATTCAACTTGCTGTTCCGATACAAATTTATTGGTTTCCAACATCCTCATGACATTCCCAAGGAAAGTTGACATAATGGTTTTTCCATTGTAAAAGACATTGTATTGTATGTCGAGCCAAAAAAAAAAAAGAAATTGACATTGTATTGTCGGGTTTATTCAGACATTGTTTTTGCAATCTGGAAGCAGATTCAACCGGAGTCTGCTGAATTACATTATGTAGCAATTTAGTTCTTTCATTTGGATGCATCAAGAGTTGAGAGTAACATTAAATTTGGTAAACAAGAGGTCATGATGGTGACAACTGATGTGGTGAAGGTGATGGTGGTGATTCCTCTCAGTAAGAAGAGGGAAAGGTGGTACACTTGTTTTTTTGCTTTTTGATAACTCGGTATCCGGCCCAAGGCGTTACAATTGTACCATTTTGTATTTTGAATGTGGTTCTTTTGAATTATTTTTCTGTAATCTTAATGGAAATGTTGAATCCATTCTTAGATCCGTAATGGAATGAAATTAGCAGGATTGTTTTTTTGTGCAATCTCTCTGTTCCTTGGTTTATTATTTTGATCTTTCTTTGCTTAGGCCTGGGGAGTAGGGGGTAATTCCATTCAGAAGTTTGATTATACCACTGTTGTGCTTGCTGGTATTATTGTCATATAAACAGGTTGCATTGCGTTTACTGTACTACTTTTTGAGACAACTGAAGCTGAAGCATGGCTGCAATGGTAAAATTTATTGTTTGTCAACATTCAAGAAGTTTCACTGATGGACGATTCGGTGACTGGAGTTGGGGAACTAAATTTATGAATCCGGTCCTCAATTTTTCTGCATTACAGATGAGAGCAAAGTCAGTCCAATACTCAGATTCTGGTACAAAATTTCCATTTCTTTCTATAAGCATATCAGCGTAGATTCCAGTCAAAAGAGGTCAACAAAATGAAAAAAGTGCAACCTTTTCCTATTTTCATAAATAAGTTGAGGCTCTGTATTAATTACTTTTTCAGGACCTCAATCAGCAACCCTTTCAATTATTCAATCCTATAGACTTGAAAAGTCCCCCTTTGCTATAATTCCTCCCTATAATTTTATAAAAAAGAAAAAGAAAAAAAAAGAGCAAACCACGAGAACAAACTATGCCAATGATACTGCCATGGGACTCCGGACAATGTGGACTCCATCAGTCCAAGTGAACCATCCAAACCTGTACCCATTTTTCCCAACTGTGCCCACTCCATCACTCTCTGCTTTAACCGTGATAGTGAAGCTCTTCTTCTCACCCATATGGCTAAAGAACAAGATAGGCGGAGAGACCTTGACGGAGAATCCAAGTGGTGGCTTGACACTGGAAAAGTACACACTCTTCCCATCACCAACATTTGTGACCGTTCTCTCGACAGTGATTGTGCCATTGAGTTTGGATATGGCAAGGGATGGGTAGTTGAGGTTGTTGGCTGTGGTTGTGGGAGACAGTTTTGGACACTTAAAAGATGGGTCAAAATTTGGAAGTCCACTGCTACAGAGGAAGAGAAGGTAGTCAGTGTAAGAGGCGTCGTAGACTAGTCCTGGATCTGCTGCCTTCGTTGGCCTGAAATGCCCAGAACCGTATTGGAAGGGATTAGCAGGGTTTCCAGATGCATCTGTTATCGGCATTCCCATGTTGTTTTTTAGCCCCGCTGCAGGTTCAAATGTGGAAAACATCAGAAATAAAAACCTAGTCCATGACAACATTTGGATAATTAGCATTACTGTTTAGCCAACCAATGATGAAACAAATGTTTTAGTTAACCATTAAACAAAAAAACCATGGTTGATTGGAGCTGTATTATCTTGGACAGTGGTTAATGGAAAATAACTTGAATTATCTACTAGGCAAAATAGCAGTATCATATTTACAAATACATTTGTCTTTATGTTGAATTAAAGAAGCTTATTGATGCATTCTCAGTATATGTGGTGGTAGGTTATATATATGACACTAATGGTTTATGAAACAATGGCCTTTTTTCTATAAAAGGCGTGGCTACATGCCTAGAAAATTTTTACAGAAAAAAAGTTCAGAATGAATGTAGGGTGTTTTGTTGTTCTTATCAATAACTCATGATTAAGTTGAGCGAAGTGGCTGAAAATAAGGATGAAAAATTGTACCTGATGTTATAAGGGCAGATCTAATGGCAGCACTGCTCCAAGTAGGGTGTATCGCTTTGAGAAGTGCGGCTGCAGCAGCCACATGAGGACAAGACATGGAAGTTCCAGAAAGAATGTTATACTTAACCACTCTATGATCACTAGCCAATTTTGTAGGGGACGATGCTTCACTCCATGCTGCTAATATATTCAATCCTGGAGCTGTGATATCGGGCTATAAAGAGAAAGAAAATCACCATAAATATGAATGGACCTAAACAAACAAATGCATGAAAAATTCATGTTATATATATATATTTGTTACCTTGAGAATATCAGGGGTGATTGTGTTTGGACCCCTGCTGGTGAAGGCAGCCATGAATGGTGCTGGTTTACTATGCAACACTGTCCTTGCTGGGACAATATATGCCATTGGTTCCTTAGTAAAGTTGATATACTTTAGAATTTTGATTGCATTGTCCGAATTCACTGCAGTTGCAGGAAGAACATGAGCATCAGCTGCTAATTCAGCACCATTGGCTGGACTATTTCCTAAGATGAAGCCTACACCACCGGCCCTTTTGACCTCCTCGCCTTTTCCAGCTCTAGTTCCATTTCCTCTCATGCAAAACACAATCTTCCCTCTAGCCTTCTCGGGTGAAAGCGAGCCCGGTAGGCATTGTCTGCAAATTTTTGAAGTGTCAATCCAATATTTATCTCTAAAAAGCTATGAACAACTCTTCCAATGATCAAATTTAAAACAAGAAGAAAGATTACCCTGCAATATAATTTTTGGGCACTTTTGGGGCTACCACATGTGCTGCATAAACTAGTGGATACATTTTTTTCTTGAGCTCGTATGGAGTCACTGTTTGTCCCTATTATATTAACAAGAAAATAAGGTAATTAGTTACAAACCGAGAACATCATGAACTCGAGAAAAACATCATGATAGTGGTTGAGTTTGGCTAAGATGAAAGAGGTGGAAAGTGCGGGAGAAAAAAAAAAACCCCCTTTTCTGCATTTGTTTAGCATGATAGTGGTAGAAAGTGCAAGAAAGTTAATTTTTTGTGTAACCCATGTCAGCAAAGAAATTATTTTTCTCGTGAAATTTGTCAACTATTATCTACTATTGTCTCATTTTCAATTTTCTTACTACTCACAAAAATTTCATCCTATCATTTCTTTCATTATCTTTCTACTATTATTTTCCATCATATTTTCATTCTATTCAAATGAACTGTAAAGTTTACCTCAATTTTCATGCCGTTTCCTAGCACTAAAGGTGCAAAAAATGCACGGTCCACACTACTAGCACCAACAGTGATGATCCATGGAGCCGGATTGGACAATGTCGAGGGGGCAGGGCCACTGTTGCCAGCACTACATGCCACTACAATGTTGTTCTTGATGGCATGAAGTGCTCCAATTGCAATACCATCCTTAGGGTAAGGGGTAGGCTGAGATGTCCCAATTGAAATGCTTATAACATGAACGCCATCTCCAATGGCATCATCAATGGCTGCCAGCATGTCTTCAGCAAAGCATGTGTTCCCATCTTCCTTCCCTTGGCCTGGAATTGCCCAACAAACTTTGTACATCGCGAGATGTGCAAGTGGTGCACCACCGGAGGCAGTGCCACGAGCAAACCCGCCAAGGGCTGAGGCATTGGGAACAGTCCGACCTCCAACAGTCGATGATGTGTGAGTCCCGTGGCCATCCATGTCACGGGGAGACTTGTAATCCAGTGAAGTATTTAGAGGGCCATAGTATTGTTCATAACCTTTAAGGTAGTATCTTGCTCCAATTAGCTTCCTGGGAAAAAAAAATGTTGCCAATAGTGTACCAAATTTAGTTGTGGATTGCCATGTTCTTTGTGTTGAAAGGAGTAAATCCACAATTTTCTAGAATATTAATATTAATGTTGGGTGATACATTATTTATATAAGATGCATCAATTTTGTTAATTGGGTACATAGAAATATGAAATGATTTCTAAAAGTATGTGATACATATGTAGCTAGAATATTCTAATTAGTCCTATATAAATGATATGGTAGGGTGATTCACGTAATCTAAGTGATGTTAAAGAGATTAATAGAAAAATATAATGATTGAGTTTTAAGTTCATATTGAATGAGCTCTGTAGGGCTCCTACAATCCTACATCTCCATGCATGGACACACCCACTAGTAAAATTTTTATGCTATGCTTCCGTTGCCTCAAACAAATTTGGTATTGAGTCCCTAAAAATTTTCATGATCTATAATTCAAGATAAAGGTTGGCAGCTAGAAAGCGCTAACCAAGGTTCGAAGATGAAAGCCAGAAAGGCAAGAAGCGAATCAGGAAGTTAGCAAGCGCTTCACCAAAAATAAAAGAAAGAATGAAAGCGGGTATATCAAATGATAATCGGAAAATGATTGGTCATTGCCAAAAGATGACAGCAGTAGAAAAATTAGTAGCAGCTATCCAATCATAGTGTCTTTTTTGTAAAGGGAAAATAGAGATCTTGTTAATATTTGTAATAAAAAATGGTAACCAACTGTATAAAAAGTTATCATTCTAATAAGTTAGAGTATATTATACTGAATTATGGTATAGTAGTTATAAAGTTGAACATTTATTCTGTAAATTATAAAATAATTGTGGATAATGAGAAATCGTCTCTTGAATCACCAAATATCTCTGCTTTCCATTATGCCAATCAAATCCATTCTAAAAATTAGAAATCAACAAATAAAAGAAAAAGTAAGTGGACCTAACCAATTGAATCAGGACTATATCTGCTATTTTGATATTCAAATTCGAAAAAATGAAAGCTCGTATATCAAAGGATACTCAAGAAATAATTGGTCATCACCAAAAAAATGGCATAAGTGTAAAAAAAAAAAAAAAAACCTCAACAACAACAAAAGTTGGAAAAATGAAAACGAATTTATCAAAAAGATACTCCAAGAGTTGAAATAAAGAATAGGAAAAGAAGGTATGGAGATCCATTCCTATAGCAGTTATGTGGTCCATTTGGAAACTCAGGAATGACTGCATAGTCAATGAGATGCAGCCCCATCTTGATGAGATGTGTGATCTGATCAACACTAGGATTGCTATTTGGTTGAAAACACAAGATATATATAGGGAATTTCTATTCTGCTACTGATATTGTATTGAATCTACATCAGTTCAGAAGAAGTATTGGGCTTCCTTGATGCTTGGGGTATTTGGTGGCATTAATCAGAGTGTCTCTTCCTCCATTGGTGTGACAGCAGCAGTAGCGATCCTGTCTTTGGTCTGGTGTATTTCTCTGCAGCAGTGGTGGGGTTACTAGTGTGTTGTTATCTTATTTCTCTCTTTTTTGTGTTGGTTTCTCACCAACGCTTGAGGCTTGTGCTAGCTTATGATTGAGTAGGCCTCTTGGTGTCAACGTAGTTAGGATTGAGTTGTTCTACTATGATGTTTTTTGCACTTCCTCCCTTTTATTGATGTAAGACTCATGTATGTATGCTTTCCATCAATAAAGTTTTTGATGATCAACACATATGGAAATCAAGTAAATTGGATGGAAGGACAAAAAGAAGACTTGTGGACAAAGTTCTCAAACAAAAGCTTGGAAAGCTCAGAAAGTAGTGGCAATAAATTGAAAAGAAATTTGGTCATGTTTTGAGAAAATTGTGAATTGAGGAGGGATGTTGAAAAGAGTAATCCACAATTTTCTAGAATATTGATATTGGGTGGTAGGTACATTATCTATATAAGATACATGAATATAGTTAACAACCTACATAAGAACATGAAATGATTTCTAGGAGTATGCGATACATGTAACTATAATTCTAATTGGGTGATTCAAGTAACATAGGTAAAGTTAAAAGAAATTAATAACATAGAAATATTTTGATTGACTTTAAAGTTCATATTGAAGGAGCTCTGTAGGGCTCTGCAGCTGCAATGCTACATCTCCCTGTTTAATTGCCTCCAACACTTGATACTTTCATTTCATGTTTGTTTTTGTGTAATTTGGGCATTTTAGATGTAATTGAACATATTGATAAACAAAGACGACGTCATAGTATGATCTTGGAGGGTGACAATTAAAAGAGATAACTTTGGGATTAAGGTTTTAATTTTTGTGGTTGGCTAAAAACTGTGTGTGTATATATAAACCTTGGACATAAAGTAAACTACAATTCACATTGAAACAAATTTTGATCCTAGTTGAAAATTGTACTGAAACAACCCACCTTTGAGAGCATCAATGACTTCAACTATGCATTTAAACTTGAAAATAATGACTTAAAAATCAATCATCTATGTAACTTCCCATCCCACATGTAGAAAAAATTCTTAAGCTATATATGCAAGTGCATATCTTTTTAAAATCGACAAACTCATCTTACATAAGTTCCAACAAGTCATCTTAAATTACAATGCATTTTTAAATTATGTCATATTCTCCTCCTTTGCCACTGTTCGTGGCTCATTTGGTCAGCTATCCTTCGATGGTGGGGTGTTGAATGGGTTTTCCCTGCTTCACCATCTTCTCTTTCTAATCGGTGTTTAAATTCCAAACTCAAAGGTTTCAAGAGAGTGATTTGGGAAGGATTGTTCACTTGCATTTGTTGGAAAGTATGGCTCTCAAGAAACAAAGCAATCTTCAACCATTCAAAAACTTGTTGGCTCCAATTAGTTGATGAGAATAAAATGTAGACAGGCCATTGGTGTATGATAAATTCAAGTTTTTCAGGTTTCTTGATCGATGACTTTTAATTCCATATTGAGGAGGTTAGGAAATTAAGTCCAAGAAGTTCGCTTAGTTGAAGTTGTGGATTATTGTTTCTGCCGCCTTGTTAGTAGTGTTTTTATTATTTGTATATTCAGTTTTGTTCCCATGATGATTTTGGTTTTTTGTTTTCCTGGTTGGTGCCTTACCAATAAATCTTTTTATTTTATTTTATTTTATTTTATTTTTAATTCTCTCTCGAGGGTTACACATGATTGGGCTGGTTAGAAGGTGCCAACCTCGTTGTGATATTTTAGTCCAGCTATGATGCTTTTCTCCCCAAATGTTTTATTGATATGTAATCATTTTCCTTCGGTTTATCATCAATACATTCTTTTTTGCTGATGAAGGAAAAAAAAAAAAAACTCTTCTGCTCTCCTCTCTCTCTCCTTTTTTCGTATTTTAATTTGTTTGCTAACGAGATATCTATTTTAGATAGGGTCACATTGAACTTGATATCTTAAATACTCGCAAATCAATTAAGATTGAATACAACACGAAAAATAAAAATCAAAAGCTAAAACATCCAAATTCATAATTCATTTCGAATCAAGCTCCTTTACCACTACACTATGGTAAAAATTTCTTCCTCTCTTTACCAATACCTAAAAAAGCTATAGAACTAACAGTACGGGCATAAAAATAGGTGTAACATGTGAACCACATATTAGTGTTTACCTTACCCCCCTTACAAACTCCAATGGCTCTCAAAAGCAAGAACTACCCTTTCTTTCTCTCTTTACTATGTCTAAAACAGAGTGTAAAAGGAAAATATTTGAGTCTCGTAAAATATATATTTTTTAATATGATTTATATTATGAAATAACATGTTATGCATCAATTTTTAATTTGTCATAAAATCAACTATACAAGACCGAACCCCCTTGTTACATTATTGTAGATGAATTTAAAATTATAAATTATAAATTTCTACCATTTCTGAACATAAAAATAGGTATAATATGTGAACCACACATAAGGGCTGACCCCTACAAACCCTGATAGCTCTCAAAAGCAAGCACTACCCTTTCTTCCTCTCTTTACCCATGCCTAAAAGGCTAGAGAAGTGCATATATTTATATTCCGCAAGTCAAGTCCTTCCAATTGTCCCCTATGGCCTCTATGGTTAGGACTGGTCCCATCAAATATTGGCTCACTTCCAAAACCTTCATACAGAGTGGCCATTGGACAGATAGAAAGAAGTTCACAAGATGGCTATAAAGAAGTTCACAAGATGGCAAAGGAAAAAGGCCAAAAACAATAACCTATGGTCAGTTATTGCCTTGTTTTGAATGAAATAGACAAACAACTAAGCTGTACCTGTGTCTATGTAAAGACATGATCTTGGACAGCATGCAGGCCTATGCTCCATCTTTGTACTACGGAAACATGACCGAATTCATTAAATAGGGGCTTTTTCCATATTAAGCCTATTTTGTATCTTAATTCTCAAACTAGGCTTAGTTTGGACGGAATTCTCAAACTAAGCTAAAGCGCTATTACAAATCGCGCTTTCACTGTTTGGAGCCCAAAATGTGATGAATAGTGAAAGCGCTATTGCAAACCGCGCTTTTAATTAAGAAAGCGCTGTTGAAAATCACGCTTTTAACATAAATTTTTTTTTTTGAAGAAAACGCTATTCGAAATAGCGCTTTCACTGTGCGTTGGTGTTGGGAAGAAAATGCTATTTGAAATCGCGCTTTCACTGTTTCTTAAAAAACGTTTAAAATATATTAAAATGTGACCAAAGTAAAACACAAATGCTTTATACAAATGGTAGTGTACTTGTTTTGCATCACAGTGGCGTGGGTTCAATCTGCGGGAATTGCTACCTTTCAATTAAGTTCAACTCTTTTTTTTTTTTTTTCCTTCCACTCACTCTATACTTTATATATTTATTATGTAATTTTTTTTATCAAAAAAAAGTAAAATGTTTGTTTGGTTAACTAAATTTTTTTTCTATAAAATACAATTTTTTTCAAAATTTTCAGTGTATTTGGTTTGAATTTTTTAGATTTAGTTATTTGAAAACTGAGTTTTTTTATTTTCGTATTTTTTTTGTTTTTAGTGAATATTTTTAAAATTTTAAACAATTTTTTTTTTACTTTTTTAGATGCACCTTAGTTAGATGTATCTAAAAAGTAAAAAAATTGTGAAAAAATATTTTACAAAATTAATAAATACATAAAAATACAAAAAATGTACTGAAAAAATATTTTTGTATTTTTAGTATCTTTTCAGCAAATTATCATTTTTTTTCAGCAAAATGTACTCAAAAAAATATGCACAGTGAAAGCGTACTCAAAAAATATTTTTTCAGCAAAATGTACGCTTTTAAAATGTATCAAAATATTTTAAAAGTGTACATTTTGCTGAAAAAATAAATATTTTGTATTAATTTTTTCAGTACATTTTTTGTATTTTTTGTATTTTTTCACTCACCCTATACTTTATATATTTATGAAAAAATAAAAAAAATGTACGTTTTTAAAATATTTTAGTACATTTTAAAAGCGTACATTTTGCTAAAAAAATATTTTTGGAATACACTTTCACTGTGCATATTTTTTTGAGTACATTTTGCTGAAAAAAATGATAATTTGCTGAAAAGATACTAAAAATACAAAAATATTTTTTCAGTACATTTTTTGTATTTTTATGTATTTATTAATTTTGTAAAATATTTTTTCACAATTTTTTTACTTTTTAGATACATCTAACTAAGGTGCATCTAAAAAAGTAAAAAAAAAATGTTTAAAATTTTAAAAATATTCACTAAAAACAAAAAAATACGAAAATAAAAAAACTCAGTTTTCAAATAACTAAATCCAAAAAATTCAAACCAAATACACTGAATACTTTTAAATAATTATGTTGACATTTTGAAAGAAATTGTATTTTATAGAAAAAAATTTTAGTTAACCAAACAAACATTTTACTTTTTTTTGATAAAAAACTTACATAATAAATATATAAAGTATAGAGTGAGTGGAAGGAAAAAAAAAAAAAAAAAGTTGAACTTAATTGAAAGGTAACAATTCCCGCGGATTGAACCCACGCCACTGTGGTGCAAAACAAGCACACTACCATTTGTGCTACAAAGCATTGTGTTCTACTCTGGTCACATTTTAATATATTTTAAATGTTTTCTTAAGAAAACACATATCCGCAGTGGAAGCGCGATTTCAAATAGTGTTTTCTTCAGAACAATGAAAGCGTTATTTCAAATAGCGTTTTCTTCAGAAAATTTTTTTATGTTAAAAGCGTGAATTTCAACAGCGCTTTCTTAATTAAAAGCGCGATTTGCAATAGCGCTTTCACTATTCATCACATTTTGAGCTCCAAACAGTGAAAGCGCGATTTGTAATAGCGCTTTAGCTTAGTTTGGGAATTCCGTCCAAACTAAGCCTAGTTTGAGAATTAAGATACAAAATAGGCTTAATATGGGAAAAGCCCCGTTAAATAATGACTCATAGTCATACTCAATTACTACAATTGAAATCTAATTCACAACATGGGATTTGGGGTGCTTGCTGTGCACCGGCCTTATGGGCTTGTTTCAGGGTCCATTTTGATAATTCAAACCACTCACATTTTAGAATGAATCGAGTAAAACATATTTGTAAAAACTTAAATTAATCAGATATTGTTAACCATTTCATCTACTCACATTTGTATTCATTTTAATATTTTAAATCACAATATCATTTATTTTTTAAGATAAAAATGTGAGTGGATGAAAGGATTAACGATATCCGATTAACTTAATTTTTTAAATGTAAAATATGAATAATTCAAATTATCAAAATAGATCCCAAAATAAACTCATATAGCCACACAACAATACCTGCAGTGTTGCAGACACCCCAAATCCCTAGTCATGTAGTAATCCATTTGTTACTTTCCCAAGAAAGTCAAAGAACATACATATATTATTTCTTTCCTCTCTTTATTTACTTTCCATTGTCCTTTAGTTTCCCATGGTGAGTTTTTGGCCATTTAAATAACATAAAAAACTTTATCTATAATTGAGATTTAAAGCAAATTTAATTTGTAAAAACATCTAATGGGTCCATGTAATATATATCCGAAGGAAAAGGAATCCAAATCTTCCCAAGTTGTAAAGGATCCTTGATTGGGATATCTTTCTGTAAATGGCACTTGCCGTGTGAGCTGCAACATCGTAGGGTTTGTGGTGGTAATAGTGGTATGTAAATTATAGAAATTTTCAAGGGCATACCCATGATTTAAAATATCAGTCGACATGTAATATATTCTCAAATACATATTGGATTTTTGTTCTTTTAATCCATACATTCCGGTATATCAAATGGAATGAAAATCACATTCCAGTATAAAACTCTTTTTTATAGCTAGTGATCTTAAAAAATTCACAACCATGAAATTCTATTTCCTATACGTATTACTCGATACTTTTGATATTTTTACACAACGATCGATACCAATTTATCTCTTGACCATGAATATTGGCCGTTACGTACCGTATCGGCCAGTACGTAACAGATTTGGGGGGGTCTCGAGTCAGATACATCTTGGTATGAACCGATTTCATAGTCGTATCAGCCGGTTCTTGTTACACCTCGGCTCGTAACCATTACAGTGAATTGCTACAGGTCGTGATATCCCCGTTATAGGCTGATATTCACTCTATTAATGATTTTTAAAATATTATGACCGCGACACTCAATTCCCAATATATATCACCCGATACTCATGATATTTGTACTCTGTCATACCGTTACATGTTCTAATACTAGGATTTAGAACCATGCTCTCATCACAACTTTTTATAGCCATGGGTATACCTCAAAAAGTATACATCCACTATAAATATAAGAGTTTTAGAAACCAAATATTTTGATTACTAAAAGTGAAAATTTTGTTAAAAAAGACATTTAGGAACTAATTTTTATCGTCATGAGGATAGTCGCTAAAATGTCATTCCGAAAAGTAAAAAACAAGGCTTTTAGCGACAATTTGAAAATGTCACTAATAAATAGACTTTTATGGACGAAATAATTTGGTTTCAAAATAGTTTATTTTTTGAGACAAAAAATGTGGTCCCAAAAGGATAATAATTCATCACTAATGTTTAATTTTCGTTGCTAAAAATATACTAACGACACTTTTCGTAACAAAAATATTTGGTCCCTAAAAAATAATTTTATCCTTAAATTTTGGTGTCTAAAACCTTAATTTTTTATTGTGATCAATTGATTTGTGGCTAACTAACTTGATATATACACACGTAGCTATTAAACTTCCATATTAGGTTAAATAGAAACAATAATTCTGAATCAATGACAAAATCCATCACATGCTATGTTTGTTCAGTCGTTTAGTCTTCTGATTGGTTTGGTGTCCGTGACATTTCTCTAGAGAGAAATTTGAGAAAAAATATTCAAAAATCTTATCTTCTAACAAAATTTTTAATGAGTCCCGTTAACACATAAATAAAAACCTCTCGACATAGTGTTAATAAGAAAATTTTATTAAAAAAAATATGACCATTACGTATCCGTTTTTATCCCTAAACTTGTATTCGATGCTTGATTTATTGGAATGAGATGAAAATGATCATTTTTTAGTATTTTCATAAAGCGATCATTTTTTTTACAATGATTAATGATGATTCTTTTTACAATTCATCTTTCATTATTTTTTTAGTGAACCAAATTAAAGAATGAAAATTTTGAAAGAATCGTCACTTCATTTTATTTCATTCCAGTAAGCCAAATAAACAGTATGTAGATAGAAGATATGTATCACATGAAGAAGAAGAGAATGGACTCACCTATTACAGTTTGAAGAGTTAAAGGCATCTCCATTTTGGCAGATTCCTCTCCATGATTTTGGAATGGGTCCCATTCCCTCATCACTGAAGCTCTTTGACTCGGGCCACACTCCTGACAAGACAACCAGACTCATCCAACATGTAATCATATCATTTTACTTCAAACCAATAATTTATTCATACACACGACAATCTTATGTGTGAGTGAAGAAATTCAAGAATATACTATGACCTCATGAAAAATAGACATATATGCCTTGTCAGTCAACATAAAATCATATGAAAAATTTCCAATATTCATAATCATATATGTGGGTTATGCAGTCATGACTAAGAATTGAATGAAGGTAAGACAACCGCAAATTTTCTCATAATAAAATTCTCATGTTCAACCTTTAGTCAGGGGACTAATGGTGCATTTGTTGGTATAGATTAATTATTTGGGATCATCTATTGCACTCCAGGTACCATTTGTCTTTGGTATACTTTTAATCATTGATTCCAATTGGGGCTTGCATTTCGGTGCTAACCTAGTCAGGATGGATTTGCTTTGCCATGATGCTAATTCATCAATAAAACTTCTTTTTTGCTGATAATATATATATCAATGATTTGCTTAGATGTAATGCCTTTACCACTATCCAAGAGGCCAACAATGACTTCTTTGCCATATCTGGCTTTGAACCAGAAGTCATCTTTCTTCAATTTGTTCGACTTCTCTCCCTCTTCTAAACCTACAAATTCCCATGATCTTGTAGTCTGCAAAGAGTACTTTCCTGGCTCGCTTCGAAACACAGACACCACTTCCTCCAATTCTGTCAAAAACCCATTCTTAACAATGAGAAAACATTACTCGCAGATAGAGAGTTTAAAAAAAAACCCATTAATTTATTAGATTTGTAACCATTGTTTACCAGATAGTTTTGATGCTTCATGGCGAGTGAGCACTGCTGCAAAGCCATTGATACTGTTCTTGTAACTGTAAAGAAGAGAAGACTTAGCTTCTTCCTCAGATTCTTTCACAGAGAAGAGATAAGAATGGTGAGTTTCTTCAATCTCATTAAATGTTTTCTTTCCTCTGTGTTCTCCAAAGTACACTATATAGACCTGTTCATAACCATACAAGTTACAACTTTTGTGTGAGGCAATGGCATATTATTAGAAACATATGTACAGAATGAGAGAGTCTGCATGACAAAGAAAAGTAGAAACCTGTCTTTCAACACATGAGGCTAAGAGAGGTAGGAGAAGAATAAGAAAAAGAGATAAAACTAGTTTTTTCTTCATAGTTGACGCCTTCATCAATCATAGAATGATGGGCTTGTAAACACTGTGGTGTATATATATAGGTTTTATTGGGAGGTTTCTCTTTGTGTGCAGTTAGAGTTCTTGTCTATGTTACATGGACTCTTCAAAATAAATCAAATACCCGTGTCGGACACCTGACACTCGGACAAGGGTATGGGATATGTGTCGGATACTTTTTAACGGATACTTCTTATATAATTGTATATAACACTATTGTTATATGTACATATTGTTGTATAATTGCTATAAATGTCATTTTGACACTATAAGTTAAATATAATACCATTTTATCTCACATATTAGATTAAAAGTATAAAAATATGACATTTTTTTGCCGAGTCCGCGTATCTTTAAATTTATGATTTGATAAGTCCGACCTCTAGATACATACCCGCACCCGACACCTGTACCCGAGTCCATGTAACATAGGTTCTTGTGAGTTAAAAACAGCCGGCCATGTCATTGTCCCACGGGACTTATCAAGTCAATTAGGGATAAGTATGAGGGCATTATGGTCCAAAACTGCATTATTTAAATATTGAAAGTAGAATAATTCCATTTACACTCAATGAATATCTCATTTCACTCTTTTGTAAAAGATATTTTGCCTAATATATAAGTACTCATATAGATATGTGAGTGTAACACGAAATTTAATGTTTAAAACTAGTTAATAAAAGTTTACTTGAAAGAGATGAGGTCATGATAATACACTTTTGAAGTTTTACTCCTCTCTAATTTCATGAAAATTTGGGGATCCTCCAATTCACTTTGAACCGTTATTTCTAAAATGTACTCGCATGTTCTAATAATGTTGCATTTTGTTTGAATCAAAAATTAATAATTTTTTTTTATATTTAATAGCAAAAAACAATGTGCAGGTGATTGCGATAGTGGACCAGAGGAAGTCCTAGTATGGTGGTGGCATCAATGGTTGCAATGTTGTGGTAGAGATAATGACAATAGGAATAGTAGTAGTGATAATGACAATAATGGTTGGCCAATGGCAACGATGGTAGTAATAACCGTAGGAATAGAGTGGTGGCGTTAGTAAGAATATTCTAAAACAGAAAAGTTAGGGATTATGAAATTTTTTTCATGAAAATGATCATGAAAGATGTCTGATCCTTGAATTACCTTGATTAGTGTGTGGTGCTTTATTTTAAGTGTAATCCAAGGGTCACAAAATTTTTATGATTATTTTCATGAAAGGTTTTTCATGATACTTAACATTGCTGATTCTAAAAATGTTTTTCACATCCAAAAAGTGGAAACTTTTTCGCTTAGTCAACTCATTTTTTTGTTGGCAATAGAAAATATTTGTTTATTATTTTTAAAAAGAAAAAACATTTGTTTATTGACCTTTGTTTTTGTTGTACCAAAACAAATTCGAAAATACAAATTCATTATTTTTTTTTGGCAAAACGTTTTTGGCTAATTTTCTGATGTTGACAAATCTTGGCCTTAATCTTTGGCCTTTGAAAATGATAAGGACTCCTATTTGGATGGAAACAAGTTACAATTTTTTGAGAGATACTCTCTTGGCGGATATATGATCCTGCATTTATTCGTTTTGGGAGACTGTTTTGATTTGATTATATACACTTTCCCCATGGTAAGGAATCGTGTACCTCGAAATAGTTGGACTTGGTATTTGATAACAAAGATCGCACTTCAATTCATTTTGGATTATCTAAATGATGTTGTTGCAGTTTAGAATTGATCACCTGTATACAATTCAAAGTCTACTAAATTTTAAAAAGATAAGCTTCTCTCCATATATGTTTTCATATCTATTCATACTCTTTTTTGTGAACCTACATATCTTTTTGTGAACCACATATTGATAATTAGGATTGTCTATTTCGTAGGCCGAACAATAATGGTTATTCATATAAAAAAATTAGTTTTATTAGTTAACAATAAATAAGGAAACAAATCGCATTTTAATGAATGTTTAAATTCACAATCATATTTGTTATTTATTTTATAAAACAAAATATAATTTGTTTATGTGTTTATAGATATGGCTGATAAAATTGATTTTTTTGCATAAACGACTTTTATTGTAAGACTTACAAGGTAGACGGTTCAGATTATTGATGTGAATTTGAATGGAGTGCTACAAAAAGATTATAGATTGATATGAAGAGATGAAAATATAGAGGAGAGCTCATTCCAAGTTTTAATCAATTATATAATAACATTATGCTAATATTTGCCATCAATGATAACTAACATATTAAACGTAATAAATAATAATAAAAAAATTAATTTCTAAATTAAAATAATAATCAAAATATGTAGTAAAAAATAATTTATAATCAATTAAATTTTATTCTTTTTTATCAGAGTTACATATAAGAGAATGTTTTTATTATAATGTCATTAATTGTGTGTTATAAGTTCTTAATAAAAAATTACATGTCATAATTTAAACTGGTAAAAATTAAAGAAAAAATTACAAAAATTATATTTACAATAAAATAAAAATATATTTCGTTTTATAAATTTTGTAATTTTAATTTACCATATGATAGTAGTAAATTATATTTGTTAATATATTATTTTTTTTCTTATTTTGTAAAGCCTAAAAATTTGTCCACTCGAAATTGTAAATTGTCTTATGTCATAATTCTTTCGTGAAAATGGATTAAAATTGACTTGTGGTATTAGACTAAATATTAGAAGTGAGTTAGACGCTAATCAACTCAATATTTATGCTAACGTGACATTCACTTAATCATTAAAAATTGTCTTTATCAGTCTGTGACTGGTATGAACTAGCTTTGTAATGCCCAAAAATAATAACAACTCACAGCATAATATTCAATAGAAAAGTATAAACTTGCAAAATAATTATTGTTTCATTGATATTCTTTAATAGTACAAAAGATGACATACGCATGGATACATTCATAACTTCTAGACCCTAAATCTATAACATATGACATTTGTAAATGAATTGAAAACTAAAGAAGCACAGATAAGTTTATGTCCTAATGGCTATATATTTCCAAGTCAATGCTTGGGTACAACCAAAAGTGAGTTAAACTCAATACAAAGAAAACTCAAGATTTGTACAAAAATAATTTCACAAAAGAAATAAAAGGAAACTATCGGCTCCAAGTTCTCTTAAGCTACATCCTTTGTGGAGGCAAATTATCAGCACTTGAGAGTTGTTTTCCACATAGGGTGTGTTAAAGCCCAGTAGAGATACTTGAACACAACGTATGAAACTTAACAAAATCATATGGTGAATGCAATGCATGTCCTTTACGAAAACATTGTGATTTCTCTTCCAAAATAATGCAATGTCCTAATTATATGTATAACAATTCAATAAACATTACTTTTCAAATAACATTACTTTTCAAATTAAAAAATTAGATAGTGGATACAAAACACTGAGAATCTTTAGATACGTGTCTACCAGTAGGCTATATAAGCACTACTAAAGTCATTTTATCGATACTAACCAAAAGGATCGACACTTAACTGCACGAGTTTCTAGATTTTCACTAAGGATACACAGGCCAACATAATAAACCACAACCACACTTCTAACAAGATTCACCAAGGTATACACCAATTTTTCTCAAAATAATAGATTTCAATGTTCAAGTATGAAAAAACGCTCAATGTAAAATGTATGAGTAATTAGTTTCATTTAACCTAATCCTCATGCAATTTGTACAACAATCAAAACTATCCTCTATCGATAGCCCAAAACAAATATCTTTACTCAACAGATACTTTTCAACAAGTATAAATGTCAAAATCTCAAAATGGGAGTGATAATACATATGCAACTCCACCCTTGTCATCAACATATATATTCATTTTTATCTTTTCAAAAATCCAACATCATTCTTTTTTCTTTCATAAATCAAAGAAGGAATTTCCATTATTTTCAAATCACACATCCACTACTTTCCAAAACACATTTAAAGAAGGAATTTCCATTATTTCAACATAACTCAACAATATCTATATTCCCACAACCTTTCTCAAGAACCCATTGGAAAACCCCTCTTTTACATTTCAAAACCTGAACCCAAAATCAAAACCCCTATCTCCCAAATCACCATACTTGACAATGAGCACATAACTAAGTTAAGAATCATATTAGAAGGTTAAAGAAATCCATACCTCAAGAGTGGAAGAAGAAGAGAGCAAGAGTAGAAGTTTGACGAAGCTAAGAACAAAATCTTCTCTAATTAAAACGAACCCCTCGACGAGCTCTACTTTTTTCTCCAAGGAACTATGGTGGAGAAATCAATGGATTAGAGTGTATGGAGGTGTTTAGATAAGAACTAGAGAGAGAGAGAGAGAGAGAGAGAGAGAGAGAGAGAGAGAGAGAGAGTGTGTGTGTGTGTGAAGAAATTAAGTTTAGAGATGTTTTAGAGAGAGAGCATATGAAAAAGTGACAAAACCCCCTTTTCCTCGATCTGATATGCGCACAGACCATATAATCGACCAAACCATCGCTCGAGTGTCAAACACAATTAAATGACACCGCTCGAGCAACAAAAACACCGCTCAAGTGCACAATGACCCCCTCGCAGAAGTTTTTCATACAGCAGAAGACTGCTTAAGTGAAGAAAAGACCGCTCAAGCCAAGATCACCCTACTCCTAGAAGTTTTGCAGACCTGTAAAAATACTAGAAGATCTCAAAGACCGCTCGAGCGAACAAAGCACTGATCGAGTGAACAAGAAAATAAATGGACAACAACTCTTTTGAAAAACTAACTCCCAACCTGTTTCAACCAACAACTCCAAACAACCAAACTCAACTACCAACAAGATGAAAAGGGTATAAACAACAATTAAAGATATGAAATTTCGGATCTAAGAGCAAGAAAAGGATCGGATCAGATCTAAACTGAAACCGTCATAAGTTTAGAGGTTTGAATATTGGATTAAATATAAAAAATAAGCCTAAAAAATCTAGTTCAAGTTGATTTTTTTGACAAATTTTGGTTTATGCCTATAATACATCATATTTTAATAATTTAATATCATAAAAAAATAATCTTAATATTTACGGTACTTTTTATCAATCAATAAAAACTATTTATAAATATTAAGAGAATTACATTTGAACAAATTCTAATATAAAATTTTTACTTTAAAATTTTAAGACCAACACATTTTTTTTGACTCTATCACTAATCTTTGAGATAACAACTAAAATAAATTTCAATCATTATTATATAGAAATACACGTGCGATAAGAGTTTGTAGTAGACAACTTTAAAAAGTAATACTAATTGAAATTTTCAGAAAAAAAAAATAGAAAGAAATTTGAAAAAGTAATATACCCAACTTTATGTTATATTTGATTCATGGATTAGGTAATAATTTGAAAAGATAAAAAAATAATAATAAAAAAAATAAAAGATAGTAGATGAAATGTGGATGAAATATATAACTATATTTTATCTAATTTCACATACTTTTCATTTTTACTTTCAAAATTCCTACCCAAAACCATGAACCAAACACATCATCAATATTTGAAAGGAGTTCTAAATCCTTTATTGTATTGATATTGTAACGCCCTGAAATAATAGCGACAAACCACCTCATGATATTTAATAGAAAACATAAACATGCGAAGTATTAACCTTTCATTTATGTTCCTTTAACGTACAAAAGATGACATATGCGAGTATACACTCATAAATCCTAAATCCTGAATCTATAGTATATGTCATATATGAGTGAACTGAAATAAGAGGGTAATATGGATAAGTTTATGCCCTAGTGGCTGCATCTTTCCAAGACATTGCTTGGTGTAACACCGCCGAGGGGTACCTGAGCGCGTTAAATAGTTCGGACCCTCGATTTCTTCGATCTAGTCTCACGAGTGCAATGTAAAACATAGATGAGAGTCCAGATTTGACAATTTCCATAGAAATTCATTTTATTGCAAAAATCTTTACCAGAAATGGACTACATCACTAGATCTTAGAGTCACCACCTAATATTTTGAAAAAATTAGAAAACCCGTGACTCGTGCCAAGGCCACTGTTCATCGTAACTAAGGATACTTGGCTCAAAACCTTAGGTATGAGGGGGAAAGATCATTAATTGAGCACCCCTGCTCACTCGATCAAAAATCGACCTCTACTAAGCCATGATATGAATTTTATTTGTTTTATATGTTCATATTCCGGTTATTTAATAAATGCTAAAATTACTATGTGAAGCAAACAAGTATAGACTATGTCATTTATTTTGGAACAATTTGATTTCATGTATTTTGAAAATGTTTTGAATAACGTGCCAAAACACCGAAAAATGATTTTTATAAACATGAAAATCAATTATATTCCAAATCGAACAACACAACCTTTATCCACTGGAATGCATAGAGTTATATCAAATAAGCACATAGCTACATGGTAAAATGTTAAACATAGTAAGAAAAACACACACAAACATGATGCTAAAGTATAAAAGCTTACATATTTACCAACGTCCAGCAAACAATTACAAAATAAAGTTAGTAAAACATGTAAGATCCTATATATAAGATTTTAATGCAATTCATTCATGATATGCTACTAGTGATTTGACTTCTAAACTATGACATTTGATATCAAAAACATGAAATTGCGCACAAAATCACGTAATAATCTATTAAACCCCCAAATACAAATTTAGTCGAATCAACATGCATAAAACATGGATGCAAAGCATGGATATGATGACAATCACAGTATACTACATATGTACAAATAGGGAAAGCGAGTAAAAGAATAGGATAGAAAGAAGCGGGGTGGGAAATTATTACAACATATGAATAATTACATATTCGAATAAAGGAGGAGAGAAGAAAATATTACAACAAGGTATATTCTCACAAATCTCTCCTAAATTAAAAGAATAATAGAAAAACAAAAGCTTCAGGAGGCCTCAGAGACCATCGGAGACTGTTTTGCTCGACACTAGAAGACTGCTGGGTTCTGTCTAGGAGAAAGTGGATGGGCAGTCAAAAGATGAGCTGGCTAGCCAAAAAGGTAGCCGGCCACCCAATTAGGCCAAGCCAAAAACTCTGTTTTGTTGTAACACCAAAGAAAAAACAAGTAGGGGATATATGGGTGGCTTAACTCACCACTTCCAGCTAGATTGTATAATACAAAATCAAAGTAAGAAAAACAATTTAGGAAAGGAAATGCAAGAAAATAAAAAGTGTACAAAATTCACTTTCCAAGGAAAGGATTTGAATTCTACACCTCCTTTTGACCACCCTCAAGTTTAGGAAGTGTGTTCTCAACTTCTCAAGAAGGTATACATCAGTGTGCAAGGAAAATAGAAGTTTTTGAAAACAACTCTTTGTTTTTGGCAAAAATTCTCTCTTAATCAAAGTTTTCTCTCTTTTTCTCTCAATATCTCTCTCTTTTTCAAACCCTCTTTTCTTCCTCACAATCTGATCACCTCCATATAGGCAATGCAAGTGTGGTTAGTGGAAAAGATGGTGGGGGACAAGGTTGAAAACAATGGCACAAAGTGACAAGAAGCAAAGACTTCGTTGAAGAGGCCAGCTCTTTTGACAAAGAAAGATGAGTAGATACACACTCTGTAAGACTCAATGGAACAGGTGGGAGGAGACAAGGTGGAAGACAAGGATGATGGGATGACAAGGATGATTACATTGGATGCTACTTTTGGAGAAGAGACAAATGCTCTCTTTTGACAATGGAGGGCAAAGGAAAATAATGGAGGGCGAGCATGTGTGTATCTCGTGCATTAATGTATCAAGAAAGATTTGGAATGGCATGACCCATACTCTTTCAACAAGAATTCTGCTGAAATTGCCCTGCTTCTGGGAAAATTAGGCTGGCCGGCCAAAATATTAGCCGTGGCTGACTATTTTGCATGAAACAAGATTTTTCGACAGAATTATCATCATTTCCTCCTATTTCCATACTATTTGTTGCTCAATTTCATTAGAAAATGTTTTATTTTGAAGTTTAAAAATGAGCCTCGGAACACTACAAAAATATTCGGAACCAAGTATGGAAAGAAAGTTTCGAAAGAGAGTTTTGAACGAGGCTTAAGCACTTGGCCAAAATAGGCTTAGGGTTGGAAATGAAGCACAAATTTCATCTTTCTTACTAAGGTTGTTGTGAGAAACACATTCTTATTTTCATCATCAGGTAATCAAAAGAAAGCGCCCAAGTTTTAGGGCAGGTCAAAATAGGGTGTCTATACGTAGCTACAATAAAATAGATTAAGTCCAAAACAATTAAAAGCCCAAGGCTTATACAAAATATAATTACAACAAGAAACAAAAAGAGCGTTCAGCTCCGTAGTTCTCTCAAGCTAAGTCCTTGGTAGAAGTATATCATCAGCACCAGAAAGTTATTTTTCACGTAGGGTGAGCTAAAGTCCAGTAAAGATGCTCAAACACAACATATGAAGCTTGACAAAATTATGTGGTGAATGTAATGCAATACCATGCCATTTTCCAAAACATCATGCTTCCTCTTTCAAACCAATGCCATGTCTCAATAATATGTGATTCAATACAATAATAATACTTTTCTAGCTAGAAAATAGGGTAGTGGATACAAAATACTGGGAATCTCAAGGTATGTGTTTGCCAACAGGCTATATAAGTACTACTAAAGCCATTTTATCAGTACTAAGTGGAAGGATCGGCACTTAACCGCGCGGGTTTTTGGACTTTCACCAAGGACACACAGGCCAACATAATAACCATAACCACACCCTCTAACCAGATTCACCAAGGTATACACCCCTTTTCTCAAAACAATACATTTTCAATGTTTCAATATGAAACAATGTTCAATATAAGATGTATGAGTAATTAGTTTCAATTAACCTAATCTTCATGCAATTTTTACAACAATCGAAGCTATCCTCATCCGATAGGCCAAAACAGATATTTCTAATCAACATATAATTTTCCAACAACAATTACAATCTCATAATTCTTCAAAATAAGAGTGATACATATATCCACTCCACCCTATCAACATATATAGCCTTTCAAATACCCAACCTCATTCCTTTTTCTTTCATAAATCAAACGTTTATGATTTTCAAATCACACACATTTTTCTTTCAAAAAACACTTTTAAAGAAGAGATTTCCAACCTTTCAACATAACTCAACAATAAACACATCCTCACTACCCTTCTCAAGAACCCATTTAAAAACTCGTTTTTACTTTTCAAAATCTAAACCCTAAATCCAATCCCTATTTCCCAAATCTCAATACTTGACAAGGAACACATAAACAAGTTAAGAATCATACTAAAAGGTTGAAGAAATTCCTACATCAAGCTTAGAAGATGAATAAAACAAGGGTTAAAGCTTGATGGAACCAAAAACAAGATCCTCTCCGATTAGAGTAAAGCTTTCGACGGGCTCTACCTTTTTTCTCCAAGAAGCTATGTGGGAGAAATCGATGGATGAGGGTGTATTTGAGGTTTTAAGGTAAGAACTAGAGAGAACGTGAAGAAATTAGGGTTTGGAATGTTTTAGAGAGAGAGAGAGAGAGGTATGAAAAAGTGATTGAAAATTCCCTTTTCCCGAATTGATATACACACAGACTACTCGAGTGACCAAAACATCGCTCTAGCGTTAAAGACAATAAGTGACACCGCTCGAGCAACCAAAACACCGCTTGAGCGCACAATGACCCCTTCCCAGAAGTTTTGCAGACCGAAGAAGACCTCTCGACCGCAAGAAAGACCGCTCGAGCGAAGATACCTTACTCCCAGAAGTTTTATAGACCTGCAAACATACTGGAAGATCTTAAATACCGCTCGAGCGACCAAAACACCACTCTAGCAAACGAGAAGAAAATTGGACATCAACTTTTTGAAAAACTAACTCCCGACCTATTTAAAAACCAACCAACAACCTAACTCAACTACTAACAAGACGATAAAGAATATAAACAACAGTTAAAAGTATGGAATCCCAAATCCAATATCACATGGGTCGGGTCTAAACCAAAACCGTTATAATCTTCCCTCTTAAGAAATTTTGTTCCCGAAATTTAAATCAAACCCAAAATCACTAGATTTAATCTCATTGATAAACCACATAAGTAATAATGATAAAACAGAATCCTCCAACACCAAATATAGTTCCCAAAACATTTACAATGTTTACATATTACAACATGAATGAAATTTAGAATGCAAGTCTCAAATATCAACAAATAGGTTCGGATATTTCTTACGGACTTTCACCTTACGTTCCCAAGTCGCCTCATCGACTCCATGGTGTCGCCACAACACCTTGACTAATGGGATAATCTTGCCTCTCAAGACATGATCCCAAGTATCTAACACCCGAACTGGTTTCTCTTCGTACGAGGCATCCTTATCTACCTCTAACTCGGTCCAATCTAGCACGTGTGAAGGATCAGTTTCGTATTTTTGGAGCATACAAATATGAAACACGTCATGAACCCCAAAAAGTTGGGGCGACAAGGCCAAACAATAAGGTACCTCCCAAATTCGCTCTAGAATCTCAAAAGGCCTAATAAATCTAAGAGGCAACTTCTCACTCTTCCCGAATCTCCTCAAATCTTGCCTCAGTGATATTTTTGGAAATACATTATCCTCCACTTCAAAAGATAGAGGTCTTCTCATACGGTTAGCATAGTTCTTCTAGCAACTTTGAGCCGAAACCAACCTCTTACGAATAAGCACAATCTTCTCCGTTGTTTCCTAGACTAACTCCAGACCTAACATAGGTGCATCACCCACTTTGGCCCAACACACAGGAGATTTATACGGTCAGCCATATAGGGCGTCAAAAGGTGCCATACCGATACTCGCTTGGAAACTATTATTGTAGGCAAATTCCCTCAAAGGCACACCTTTCCCACGACCCCTTAAAATCGAGGACACAAGCCCGAAGCATGTCCTCTAAAATCTGAATGGTGCGTTCGGACTGCCTGTTAGTCTGAGGATAATAGGCGGTACTAAAGGTCAACTTAATGCCCAAGGCACCCTGTAGGCTTTGCCATAACCGAGCCATAAAATGTGGATCCCTATCCGAAATAATAGTTATTGGAACTTCGTGAAGTTGCACTATATCTCTAACATATAGGTCGGCAAGGTAGTCTACTGAGTCCCTCGTGTGCATAGGTACAAAGTATACAGATTTGGTTAGCCGATCGACTACTACCAATACAACATCATTACCCCGTTGAGTCCTTGGAAGACCTACGACAAAATCCATCGTGACATGCTCCACTTCCACTCGGCTATAGGTAACGGTTGCAACAAACTTGCTGGTCACTGATGCTTGGCCTTTACTTATTGACAACTAAGGTACCTCAAAACAAAATAAGGCTACATCTCTCTTCAGCTCCCTTCACTAAAATTGGCAGCTAAGGTCATGATACATATTTGTGCCTCTCGGGTGCACTGTAAGACGTAAATGGTGAAACTCTCGAAATACCTTCTCTTTACAAGATTTTGGCATAAAAAGGCTCACACTCGAGTCAGAATAAACGTTCAAGCCCTTTTCTACCTTCCCATTGGATATCTTCTCCCAGATAGCCTCTACTTCGGGATTACCTTGTTGTGCCTCTATGACCCAGCTAACTAAGGTAGGTTGTGCAACTACGGTAAATAAGGTGGCCAACTCAACGGATTCACCTAGGTGCAAGTCAAACTTGCCAATAGCGCCCGACATCTCCCACTCCCGGATAGCAATGCTAGCTACACTCCTTACGGACTTCCTACTTAAAGCATCGGTCACTATGTTTACCTTCCTCGGATGACAATATAACTCAAAATCATAATCTTCCATAAACTTCATCCACCTCCTCAGCCTCAAATTCAAGTCCTTTTGTGAGAATAAATACTTCAAACTCTTATGATCGGAAAACACTTTAAATCTCTCCCCGTATAGGTAATGCCTCCAGATTTTTAAGGCAAAAATCACCGTCACTAACTCTAGGTCGTGAGTGGGATAATTTCTCTCATGTGTTTTCAACTGCTGTGAACCGTATGCTACCACCTTCTTTTCTTGCATCAATACACAACCCAAGCCTTCCTGAGACGCATCACAATAAACTGAATAACCTAAATCCCTCTCTGGAATAATCGAAACTGGAGCAGTGGTGAATCTAACCTTAAATTCTTGAAATGACTTTTTGCAAGTCTCACGGCACACAAATCTCATCCCTTTCCTCTGCAATCTAGTCAATGGTGAGGCCAATCCAAAGAAATCTTTCACAAAGCATCGGTAATACCCGGCTAAACCTAAGAAACTCCGAATTCCAAAGGCATTCTTAGGTTGTTCCCAATCTTGCACTGCATCTATCTTAGATGAATCCATGGTCACTCTTTCTCCGGACATCACATGGCCTAGGAACTTAACTTTGCTCAGTCAAAACTCACACTTCCCAAACTTAGCATATAACTGATGTGCTCTAAGAAACTCAAGTACGACCCGAAAGTGTTCCTTGTGTTCCTCCTTGGAGGGTGAGTAGACTAAGATGTCGTTGACGAAAACAACCACAAATTGATCTAAGAACTCATGAAAGACTCGGTTCATCAAGTCCATGAATGAAGCTGGTGCATTGGTCAACCCAAAAGGCATCACTAAAAACTCGTAACGGCGATACCTCATATGAAATTCCGTTTTCTGAATATCCTCCTCCTTCACCCTCAACTGATGGTACCCTGATCTCAAATCCCCTTCAACTAGTCAAATAGGTCATCTATTCGTGGTAATGGGTACTTGTTAATAGTTACTCGGTTCAACTTTCGGTAATCGATACATAGTTGCAATGTGCCATCTTTTTTCTTAGCAAAGAGAGTTGGTGCTCCCCAAGATGATGTACTAGGACAAATGAAGCTCTTATCTAACAAATCCTAAAGTTGCACCTTCAACTCACACAATTTGACTGGTGCAAACTTATATGGTGCCATGGAAATTGAAGCTGTGCCTGGTGCTAAGTCAATTGAGAACTCAATCCCTCTATGTGGTGGCAACTCTATGAGATCCTCTGGAAAAACATCTGGATATTCTCAAACTACTCTCGGCAATTTACTCCGAATCATACTGCCCTTATCGGCTATTGTGATGGCAAAAAGAAAACTCAGCTCTCCTCGACCCTTAAGGTCATACAATGGAGGAGTAAGACTATCACTCTAATCACACATGAAATAGAAGCACTCTCCTGATGGTGTACATACCGATACCCTTGTATGATGGCAATCTATCGAAGCTTGGTAATGAGTCAACCAATTATACCTAGAATGACGTTGAAAGCATGCATATCAAGAATAATAAAATCGAAAGAGATTCAGCAATCAGCGACCTTAATCTCACAGGAGCGGTATACTCGACCTAATGCCACTCTACCCCCAATAGGTGTCTCAACCAAAAGAGAAGACTCCAACAATACAAACTCCAAACCCAAAGCGGATGCAAAAGAAGATGATATGAATGAAAGAGATGCACCAGTATCAATCAACACATTGGCAATAGAGTTAAACAACAAAAAGTTACCTCTTACTACGGAAGGTGTTGGAAACTGATACATACACGCCCTGAAGGTCTTTGCTCTACCTACTCATCTTTTGAACCTGATACACAAATTGAACCGATGTGGCTTCTTGGTTAGCCTTTAAAGCTTGTGTTGATTGTGCTAGCTCATAAATTTGTGTTTGCCTTGAACCAGATGCACCAGATATGATACCAGACTGAGGAAAAAACCTCCTCAAGTGCCCCGACTACCCACACTGATAACAGATAGGTAGTTGACCTCTCCATAGACTCTAGTTTTGAGGACGAACCGATGACGGCGCAGACTATTGCCCTCCTTCCTTCTGCGAGCAAACTGAAGACTGGTGGCCCAACTGACCACACTTGAAGCAAATGAACCCACCCTAATTACCTCTCTCTGAACCTGAACTCGGTATGGAAAAGGTGGATATAAATTGTGTAGCCTAGGACTGCTGTGGAGTGGAACCACTTTGCCGTTTGTTGTCCCTTGCATCCCCCTGAACATCTTGGGACCTTTTCTTAGAGCCCCTCATCTGCTTTTTCTCTGCTTGGATCACGGTCTCTAAGTGGGATGCCGACTCAACGAGACGGCCGTAATCCTTAATCATTGACCAGGCCACCTTGAAAAGGAGCTCGGTCCTCAACCTCTTCTCGAACTCGATGCAACGGCATTCTTTCATCGCCACAAGCTTCGGTACAAACCTCGATAAACTAGTGAAAGTAGCCTCAAACTTAGCTACTGGCATATTCAACTGTTTGAGCTTCAGAAACTGCTTCTCTTTTGCTATGGATGGCAAAAATTTATCCTAGAAAGTATTGACAAAAGCCTTCCAAGTCATCCCAATACGCCCTCGCGCATACTTTCGCCACTAACCTGTATCACCCTTCAGCTGGAAAAATGCCAAGGTCACCCTCAAACCATCGTTCTCGATGCCAAGCATCTCGAACATCTTCACCATCTGCTCAAGCCACTTGTCAATCTTCAGTGGCTCTTTCGGATCCCCTAAAAACTCATCTGGATTCGATCAGAAGAACTCTCTCTTCAGAAAGGATAGCCCTGTTTCTGCAACATGGGTCTGGACTTGATTCTTAGCTCTGAGAATGTCCATGGATTCTTATAACACTTTAGCCATTTTGAGGGCTAAGGCGCCCATGGCTTGCTGACCTACTGGTTTGACCACGTTGGCCTAACCAACTCCCTTATCTTGAGCCAAAATTTTATCCGATATCGGCACCTCCTGCCGCCTAGGCCTGCCACACCTACTACCACGTCCTCATCCTAACGTTCTAATAAAGGTAATACAATAATTTAGCACATTTACAAATGTACCGAAGCTAACTCACTCATGTCCTAATACAGTGGACAACAATTAATTCAATCCATATAAGCACTGAGTCACAGAATCACAAACGAATTTCCTTTCTAGATAATTGTTTGTTCCACGACATTGCCAGAGTTTCAATTAGAATAAGCAGTGATCAAGTGCTCTTCTAATAGGACTTTCAAGTGCTCTTCTAATAGGACTTTTAGAAACTCATAAATCTAATCAATATCTCAGATACCAAATCCCATACCCTTCTAGTCACGTAAACATGTTATCACATAGCATACTAGGTCTACTTCTAATATTATCTAGAGAGACAAACCCATTGTGGTAAAAACCACGTCCCACGATCCCAAAGTATCCAAACCCGGTAGCTCTGATACCAAGTTGGAACGCCTCAAAATAATAGCGACAAACCACCTCATGATATTTAATAGAAAATATGCGAAGTATTAACCTTTCATTTATGTTCCTTTAACGTACAAAAGATGACATATGCGAGTATACAATCATGAATCCTAGATCCTAAATCTATAATATATGCCATATAAGAGTGAACTGAAATAAGAGGGTAATACAAATAAGTTTATGGCCTAGTGGCTACATCTTTCCAAGACATTGCTTTGCTACAACAAAATGGATCAAGTCTAAAACAATTAAAAACCCAAGGCTTGTACAAAATATAATTACAACTAGAAACAAAATGAGCATTTAGCTCCACGGTCCTCCCAAGCAAAGTCGTTGGTGGAGGCATACCATCAACACTTGAAAGTTATTTTCCACGTAGGTTGAGCTAAAGCCTAGTAGAGATGCTCAAACACAACATATGAAGCTTAACAACATCATATAGTGAATGCAATGCAATGCCATGCCATTTCCAAAACATCATGCTCTTATTTCAAAGCAATGACATGTCTCAATAATATGTGATTCAATTAAATAATAATACTTTTCTAGTTAGACAACAGGGTAGTGGATACAAAATACTAGAAATCTCTAGGTATGTGTCTGCTAGTAGGTTATACAAGCACTACCAAAGCCATTTTACCATTACTAACCAGAAGGATCGACACCTAACCATGTGGGTTTTTGGACTTTCACCAAGGACACACAGGCCAACATAATAACCACAACAACACCCCCTAACCAGATTCACCAAGGTATACACCCATTTTTCTCAAACCAATACATTTTCAATTTTTTAATATGAAAATGCTCAATGCAAGATGCATGAGTAATTAGTTTCAATTAATGTAATCTTCATGCGATTTCTACAACAATCGAAGCTATCCTCCATCGATAGCCCAAAATAGTTATTTCTAATCAACAGATAATTTTCCAACAATAATTATAACCTCATAATTCTTCAAAATGGGAGTGATACATATATCCAATTGCACCCTTATTATCAACATATATATCCTTTCAAAAACCCAACCTCATTCCTTTCTCTTTCATAAATCAAACGTTTATGTTTTTCAAATCACACAACTTTTTTCTTTCAAAACACTGTTAAAGAAGAGATTTCCAACATTTCAACATAACTCAACAATAAACACATCCTCACCACCCTTCTCCAGAATCCATTTGGAAACCCCTCTTTTACTTTTCAAAATCTAAACCCTAAATCAAATTCTCATTTCCCAAATCTCAATCTTGACAAGGAATACACATAACTAAGTTAAGAATCAAACTAAAAGGTTGAAGAAATCCTTACATCAAGCTTAGAAGATGAAGAAAACTAGGGTTGAAGCTTGATGGGACCAAAAACAAGATCCCCTTCGATTAGAATGAAGCTTTCGATGAGCTTTACCTTTTTTTTTTCCCCCAAGAATCTATGGGGAAAAATCGATGGATGAGGGTGTATTTGATGTTTTAAGTTAAAAACTAGAGAATGTGTCATATCCCAAACCTGCCCCTAGAGGTCTAGATCATAACCGGCCAGTAATCATGAGATTACCTACGGCCTCAAATCGAATACAAATATATTTAATAATAAGGGGGCTAGAAGCGAAAGCATACAAATAAATTTTGTCCAATGAGCTTGTGCATAAATGGCATGAACATAAAACTTCTTTTATATTAATAACTCACACTTATACAAACATAATAAAATACCATATGTCAAAGATCTTCCATACATCATTGTCATTAACAAACTAGAACTTATGTACATATACAAGGTCGAACATGACCAATAAAAGAAAATCGAAATTCAAAAGACAAAAGAATAAAAGCCTTGCTCGTGAGGCGCTCATAACAGACTTCACAAAACTCGGTATCCTTCACAGGTTCACTAAGGCTGGGGCTGGACATCCCGTTGCTCATCTACATACATATATATAAACTAGTGAGCGAAAGCCCACTGAATAACATCAGAGCAAAGGGTTTATGTGAATGAGTTCTAGTAATTGACATAAGCATTTCTATATCACGAGTAATACGTAACAGAACCACCTTGGGTCTAATAGATAGAAGAACAACCTTGGATCCAACATATAACAGTAGTACATAATGGGATTTATCATATCATAATAGAATGACCTCGGATCCAATCATTTATAGCTAAATAATGACCATTTGATCAACTCATAATAGATGATCAAACTTATCAGATGTTTAGAACAACCTTGGGTCGATCTTATCAAGTGTACAGAACAACCTTGGGTCCATTTCAATTACACAGAATGACATTAGGTCTAATTCAAGTATACATAACGACCTTGGGTCCATCATACACATTCGTGACGCATCAATGACATTCATAGATATCACATTGATCAGACAGATAAAAACTCATTCACGCTTGCAAAATCTTAATTTTGGAAAAGCTTACCACATAAGGACATTCAGAAAATAAAGTAAATAAGAAAATATCTTTACTAAGATATTACTCACAGTGATTCAATTATTGACTTGTCCTTGCAGATGATCCTACATAATACATCAACACACACACGTTGAATTACAATACTTAATCGGATTATTCTTTAACTTATTCAATTCTCCTAGGCCTCATTCTAACCCTTAAATTCATTTAGGATGTTCAATTCATGCCTAAGAATGCTAAAAAAAGAATGAGAATGCTCATTCGATCAGAATATGTCTTTTCAAAATATGCTGAAACAAAGCACTTTGCTTGAGTGCAACATTGGTCACTTGAGCGAACCACTTAGTTTGCAAAAGTACTAGATGGTTCGAATCTAGGCTCGATGTTTGCTCAAGCCAAGGTGCAATATAAAAGGTTGTCGCTTGAGCCAACTGCAATTATTTGCAAAAATACTGGATGCATGAAATGTGCACTCAAGAGACAGATTGTTCGCTCGAGCGGTGAGGCAGAATTCTAGAAATTTCATAACAGAGTTGAGCTTCAAAGCTTGAATTTCCAAATCAATTTCTTGCATGGCTTGACAAAACTTTGAAAATCTTTCAAAAACATGAATACAAAGCCAATTCTCAAAAATCAAAGCTCAAGGCTTCAAGAATTCCTCAAATAAAACTCAAATCTTCATGCATGTTGATTTTAAATTTCAAATTCTATTCCAAAGCTTCAAAACATGCAATTCAGTTTCAAAACCTTGTAATTCATGCATGCATGTACAATTCATCTTTCAAATTCAACATGGATGAGATAATCATGCTAAAAAATGGTGAAACTCAACCAAACTATGCATGCATGTATGAATTTTCTCTAAATTCAACAATGTTAGCTTAATTCTTGTACTCAATCACATAATTCTCTTGAATTCATATATGAAATAACTTAGTTTCATGAATTAGGGTTCAAAAGCTTACCTAAAGTCCTCATTTGAGCTCAATTTGGCAAGTTCTTGAGTTGTCTTCCTTAATTCTTCAATCCTTAAGCAAATTTCTTCAAATTCAAGCTCTTTCTCTCTCTACAATTGAATTCTCTCTCTCTCTCTCTCTCTCTCTCTAAAGCTCCCTATCTCAGAATTTTTGAGCTCAATTTTATGATTAAGGCTTCAAGCTCTTAATTACAACATATTTATTCTTAAGGATTAGATTAGGGTGTTAATCAAGGCTTAAAATTAACTAATTACACTTAGTTCTAATTAGTTTAATCTAATTAATTTGGATTGAATCAAATTTTAATCAAACTTCCTAATGGGCTCTAAAAATTATGTTGATCACAATAAAATAGCCAATTTCGGTTTCTGACACCATTAAGGCCTTCAATTTTTAGATCAAATAGAAATCATAACATATTTTCCTATGATCAACAGATATAAGGTCAAAATCATATTAATGACATATTAATCACTCAAATTCACACTTAGCACATAAGCACATGCACAATTAAGGAAACAAAAGGATATTACAGAATGGTGTTGTCATAGTCTTCCCCCTTTAAGAAGTTTGTTCCTCCAAATTTACAGTACCTTGAGTCAGAAACAACTCAGGGTACCTTTGCCTCATTTCATCTTTTTTTTTTTCCCCTAAGTTGCTTTTGTGCCATAATGTTTCTTCCATTCTACTTTTACCATAGGAATCGATTTGTCTCTCAACTAATTGACTTGTCGATCGATAATTTGAATGGCTTTTCTTCATAGATCATATCATCATCAAGTGTTATTCGATGATGGTCAATAACATGGAATGAACCTCAGAGATAGCCCCTCAACATCAACACATGAAACATATTGTGCATTTGTTCCATTCCCGGTGGTAGTGCAACTCGGTACGCAACCGGACTAAGCCTTTCCGGAATCTGAAACGGCTTAATATATCGAGGTGATAATTTGCCTTTCTTGCTAAACCTCGATTGACCCTTCATCAGAATTACCCTTATACACACATGATCACCTGTTTCATACTCAAGAGCTCTTCTTCTATGATCTGTATAGCTCTTTTGTCGACTTTATGCGATTTTGAGCCTTTGCTGAATGACTTAATCTTTTCAGTGGTTGTTTGCACAATCTTGGGTCCTAGAAAGACTCTATTCCCAACTTCAGTCCAACATATAGGAGACCTACGTTTTCTGCCACACAAGTGTTCGTATGGTGTTATGCCAATGCTAGAGTGGAAACTACTGTTGTATGCAAATTCCACCAATGGTAAATAAGTTTCCCAACTCCCCTGAAAGTCTGAAACACACATTCGGAGCATATCCTCTAAAGTCTAAATAGTTCTTTCTGATTGCCCATCAGTTTGTGGATGGAATGCGGTACTAAACCTTAATTTCATTCCCATTGCTCTTTGAAGACTTTTCTAGAATCTAGATACAAATTTTGGATCTCTATCTAAAACAATGCATACCGGTACTCTATGTAAACGAATAACTTCATCAATGTAAATTGTGGCCAATTTATAAGCATCATAGCTAGTTCTTACAGGTAGAAAATGTGCATATTTAGTCAACCTATATACAATAACCCAGATAGAGTTCATACCTCTCGGTGTCCGAGATAGACCAACAATGAAGTCCATGGTTATGTGCTCACATTTCCATTTCAGAATAGGGAGAGATTGAAGTAATCACGCCGACTTTTGATGTTCAGCTTTGACTTGCTGACACTGAAGGCACTTAGACACATATTCTGCAATTTCCTTCTTTATGCTAGGCTACCAATAACTTTGCTTCAAATCCCGATACATTTTGTTGCTGTCCGGATGTATTGCAAATTTGGACTTGTGAGATTCTTCCAAAGTTCCCTTCTTCAACTCAGGAATGTTCGGGACACACAATCTTCCATGAAATCTCAACACTTCATTTTCAACACTGAACCTCAGTTTTGGATTCTATTCAAACTCATCAAACATTCTTTTAAGGAACTCATCCTCTCTTTGCTTTTGTAATCTTATCAATGATTGCCGGTTGAGTTGAAATAGTGGCTATCAACTTCCTTGATCATGTACCACCACTTCAATTTCGGCTCTTTCTAAGTTTGGCAATATCTTTTTCTATTTAGTCAACAACCATGCCAAATTCCTCGTTGACTTTCTACTCAAAGCATTAGCTACGGTGTTGGCTTTACTCAGATGATACTGAATCTAAAGATCATAATCTTTAATTAACTGAGCCATCTTCTTTGTCGCATATTCAGTTCCTTCTGAGTGAAAAAGTACTTCAGACTCTTATGATCAATATAGACTTCACATTTTGCTCCAAACACGACTCTAGCCAATTCTAAGTCGTGAGTCAGATAGTTCTTTTCATGAGGTTTCAGTTGTCAAGAAGCATAGGCTATCACTTTACCATTCTGCATCAAAACACAACCCAGACCCTTGTAAGAAGTATCACTATATATTACAAAATTTTATGTACTTGAGGGTAATGTCAAAATCGGTGCTGTAGTCAATCTTTATTTTTTTTTTTTCAGTTCTTGAAATTCAGATTCCCTTTCAATAGTCCATTCAAACGGTTGTCCCTTTCGAATAAGTTGGGAAAGTGGTACAGCTATTTTTGAAAAATCTTTCACAAATCTTCTATAAGGACTTTCGTCACATTCGTCGGTGTAGGCAAATTCACAACTGCCTCAATCTTTTGCGAGTCTAGTAAAATTCCATATTTGTTAATCATATGTCCTAGAAACACAATTTCATCTAGCCGAAATTCACACTTTTTCAGTTTTGCATCTTCTCCCTTAGTGTTTGCAAAACGGTTCTTAAATGTTGCTCATGTTCTTCTCTACATTTTGAATAAATCAAGTTATCATCAATAAATACTACTACAAATTTATCAAGGTAGGATTTAAAAATTCGGCTCATAAGGTCCATAAATGCTGCAGGTGCATTTGTAACCCTAAATGGCATAACAAGAAATTCGTAATATCCATACCTTGTTCGAAATGTAGTTTTCTCAACATCTCCGGCTTTTACTTTCAATTGATGGTACTCGGACCTAAATCAATCTTTGAAAACACTTGTGAACCCTACAACTGATCAAATAAGTCATCAATACAAGGTAAAGGGTATTTGTTCTTGATCGTTACCTTATTCAATTCTTGGTAATTGATATATAAACATAAGGTTTCATCCTTCTTTTTCACAAATAAAATCGGCGCACCCCAAGGTGAAGTACTCAGTCGGATAAAACCCTTGTCAAGCCAATCTTGCATCTATTTTTTCAATTCTTTCATTTCAGCAATTGACGTTCTATAGGGAGTTTTTGAAATAGGTTGAGTACTCAGTACAATCTCATTAGTAAATTCAATTTCCCTGTCAACTAATTCCCCTAGCAATTCCTTTGGAAATACATCCAGAAATTCTCTAACAATAGGAATATCATCTAGCACAATGTTCGTAGACTGATTGGTTAAAACACTACACAAATAACCCTGACATCTTTTTTTAAGTAGTTTGCATGCTTTCATTGCCAAAATCAAGTAAGGCGGAGGTACTACACCATTACCCACAAACACAAATTCATTATATCCCAGAGGTCTAAACAAAACTCATTTCGTTACACAGTCAATGGTAGCACAATATTTAGACAACTAGTCTATTTCCAAAATCACATCAAAATGCCTAATATCAAAAGACAACAAATCTACAAATAACATAGCATTCCCAGCGCGTATTTCACAAGCATAATATACAGATGAACACAAGACAGATTCCCCAGATGGAGTAGATACACACAACCGATATGGCAATGATTCCATGGGTCTATTCAGTGTAGATGTAAATACAATAGATACAAAGGAATGCGTTGAACCCAAATCAATTAGCACATAAGTATCTTGGTTACAAATAGAGAGGGTACCTGTGACAACAGCTTCAGTATTTCATGTATCACCTGGGACGAGTGAAAAAACTCTCCCTTGCCTCAATGTGTCTCTCGTAGTAGTTGGTCTTGTAGCATTTCCTAACATTGGGATAGATCCAGTCAAACTAGCAGCTGGCCTTCCACCTCTTTGTTCATTTTGGGGACAATCTCTAACCATATGTCTGGTCTTGCCACATCAGAAACATGCCCCAGAAGTGTGATAACAAACTCCCGGTGTTTCTTGCCACACACATTACAAGTTGGTGCAGAATCTCTTGTCGAATTAGAGGCGCTAGATGCTCCTCGATTTTGCTTCTTTGAAGACGATGATCCTTTATTCAAATAAGAACCATGCCTCTTTCCTCTCCATTCAAAGGGTCGGTTATGGGATGCCAAATTCATCTCTGACATTAAAGCTCAATCAAGAACATCTACGTACTTTGGCAATTTTAAGACATTTACCTTTTCTAAAATTGCATTTTGAAGTCCTCAAACTTCCTCACCTATTTATAATCGATGTTGACCATATGCAACTGTAGACACCCCATTTTAACCGGCCTTAAGACTTGGGCACTTTCTTTTGATCACCCGATGATGAAAATTGAAATATGCTATATTATGAATTTCTCAGTAGAAAAGTTAGGTTTAAGCTTTAATTCCAATCTTACACCCATTTTGGCTAAATTATTTTAGACTTATTCAAAAAAAAAAAAAAAAAAAAAAAATTGCATTTTTCTTGTCTGAAAAATTTAGCAGTTTTGGAAAAATTGGCTCTTCAAAAAATGAATAGGTTTTGGCTCTTCAAAATTGGCTTTTCAAAAAAAAAGGAAGGGGTGTTGGCTTTTTAAAATTGGCTCTTCAAAAGATGGAAAAGTTTTGGCTTTTCAAAATTGACTCTTCAAAAATCGAAGGGTTCTTAGCTCTTGGCCTATATATAGAAGACCATTAGAGTTATGAAAAAAAGACGTGGAAAAATTTTGGTTTGAGAGAGGTTTAAGTTTTGGTGAAAGAAAGAGTTTGTTTTATCAAAATTGAGAAAAGATATAAAGTGAGATATAAACCTCCATCTTCTGGCCTTTCACTAATATCCATTGATATATCACCCAAAATTTCACTAAAGCTAAAACACTTGAATTTCTTGTTGAGCTTTCAAAAATATATTCCATAATCTTGAGGGTGATCAAGAGGAAGTTTGGAAATCAAGCAGTTCAATCTTTCTTTGGAAGGTGAAATTTCAATTCTTTCATTTTCTTGCATTTTCTATCTCAAATTCATTTTCTTGCTTTTGTTTCATATTGTTTTGTTGTAATCTAACTGGAAGCGGTTAGTTGTCAATTCTTTCATTTTCTTGCACTTTCTATCTTATAGTCATTTTCTTGTTTTAAGTTGTATGTTAGTTTTATTGTAATCTAACCGGAAGTGGTTAGTTGAGCCACCTACATATTTCTTGTTTGTTCTTTTCTCGATGTTGCAATAAGATAGGTTTTGCTAGGCCGAGTTGGCCAGTTGGCTAGCTTCATTTGGACGAAACAGAGTAGTCTTCCGATGTTGAGCATACCAATTTCTGGTGGTCTCCGAGGCACATGAAGCTTCTATTTTGTTCCATTTGAGTGTTTTGTGAGGTTTTTTCTTTTGTTGTAATATTGTCCTCCTCCATCTTTCATTCGGTTTGTAATTATTTATTCAAAGTGTTGTAATAATTCCCTGTCTTGCTTCTCTCTATCCCGTTCTTTATTTGCTTTCCTTATTTGTGAATAAACATCATATTTTGCCTTTCAGCATATCAATGCTTTGCATCTATATTTCATGCATCTTGATGTAGCTAAGTTTGCATTTGTGGATTTAAGCAATTCTTATGTGATTATGTACGCTACCACATGTTCTTGAGATGATTCACATGTCATATATTAGAAGCTGAATCTTTAGTTATATTTCATGAGTGAATTGCATTAGGATTCTGTATATAAGATCATGCATATTTCACTAACTTTGTTTTGTAGTTGTTCGCAGGAGGTCGGTAAACATGTAAGTTTTTATGCTTTAGCATCCTGCTTGTGTGTGTTTTTTGTTACTATATTTAGCATCCTACCATGAAGCTACTTGCTTACTTGATATAACTGTATGATTGTCGGTGGATGGTTGTGCCGCTTAATTTGGAGTGACGTCGATTTTCATGTTTGTAAATTCAATTTTTTTGGGTTGTATATTTTCAAAACTCTTTCAAAACACATGAAATCAAGTTGTTCCAAAATGAATAGCATAGTCTATACTTGTATGCTTCGCATAGTAAATTTTAGAATTTATTAAATAATCGGAATATGAACATATAAAGTAAGTAAAATTCATATCATGATTTACTAGAGGCTGATCTTTGATTGGATGAGCGGAGGTGCTCAATTAATGACCTCTCCCTCTCATACCTAAGGTTCCGAGCCAAGCATCTTTGGTTACGACGAACAGTGGCCTTGGCACGAGTCATGGGTTTCCTAATTTTCCTAAAATATTAAGTAGTGACTCTAAGATCTGGTGGTGTAGTTCATTTCTGGCAAAGATTTTTGTAACAAAACAGATTTTCTATAAAAGTTGTCAATCTGGACTCTCATCTATGTTTTAGATTGCACTCGTGAGACTAGATCAAGAAATCGAGGATCCGAATTGTTTAATGTGCACGGGTACCCCCGGGTATGTTACAACAGTGCAAACCTGGCCAACTCTGTGAACTTTGCTTCATATTCAACCATTGTCATATTACCTTGCTTGAGCCCCTCAAATTCAGACACTTTTCGGTCATGGACACATTATGAAAAATATTTCTCATAAAATATTTCGAGGAATCGTGCCCAATCAATCCTCTTATTGTCTTCTCGAATTAGCATCCACCATCTTCTTGCCTCATCCTCTAAAGTGAATGTGGCCAACTGGACCCTTTGTGCCTCGGCACACGGAAATACCTCAAATAATTTCTCTATTCCAAGGACCCAAGCTTTAGCTTTCAATGGGTCTACTCCCCTATGGAACAACGGTGGTTTCATTTTCTTAAATTCTTTAGTCAATGCGATTATACGGTCATCAGTTTGATAGTCTTGTATCTGTGGTACTAGCATTGGCAAAGATGGTGGTGGTTGTTGCTGTTATTGCCTTAAAGCTTTAGACATATCATGGATCATCCTTTCCATTCTAACCAGTCAGGCCGTAGTTGACTCTTCTATCTCATTAGCCCTCGTTCTCACAATTATCTATATAAACTTGCACTATAATAGACACAAAAATTGCATATATACATATATAGGCATAACAGTTCATATTTGATATATTCACATGTTCTCAATGCACACAGACAAATTCTTATCAGATGAATGCACCTTAAGTCTTTTCTAGATACCTTATTGCTCAATTGGACAAGTGTGTGAGTTATTAACTCGTGCTCTAACACCACTCTGTCATAACTCACCCCTAAAGGTTTGGATCATAACCGGCTAGTAATCATGAGACTACCTCCGGCCTCAGACAGAATACATATATATTTAATAATAAGGGGGCCAGAAGTAGAAGCAGACTAACAAATTTTGTTCAATGAGCTTGTGCATAAATGGCATGAACAAAAACTTCTTCTATATTAATAACTCACACTCATGCAAACATAATAAATACCATATGTCCAACATCTTCCATACATCATTGTCATTAACAAACTAGAACTTATGTACATATACAAGGTCAGAAATTCAAAAGACAAAAGAACAAAAGCCTCACTTGTGAGGCACCCATAACGGACTTCACAAAACTTGGTATCCTTTATAGGTTCACTAAGGTTGGGGCTGGACATCCCTATACTTACCTACATACATATATATAATGGAGTGAGTGAAAGCCCAGTGAATAACATCAGTGTAAAGGGTTTATGTGAATGAGTTCTAGTAATTGACATAAGCATTTCTATATCATGAGCAATAAGTAACAGAATGACCTCAGGTCTAATATGTAACAATAGTACAGAATGGAATTGATCATATCATAATAGAATGACCTTGGGTCCAATCATTTATTGCTATATAATGACTATTTGGTCAACTCATAACAAATGATCCGACTTATCAGTTGTTCAGAACGACCTTGGGTCGATCTTATCAAATGTACAGAACGACCTTGGGTCCATTTCAATTACACATAACGACATTGGGTCCAATTCAAGTATACATAACGACCTTGGGTCCATCATACACATTCATGACACATTAATCATTTTTATAGATATCACATTGATCAGACAGATAAAAATCATTCACGCTTGCAAAATCTCAATTTTGGATAAGCTTACCACATAAGGACATTTAGAAAATAAAATAAGTAAGAAAATATCTTTACTAAGATATTACTCGTAGTGATTCAGTTGTTGACTTGTCTTTGCGGATGATCCTACATAATATATCAACATACACACGTTGAATTACACTACTTAATGGGATTATTCTTTAACTTATTCAATTCTTTAGGCTTCATTCTAACCCTTAAATTCATTTAGGATGTCCAATTCATGCCTAAGAATGCTCAAAAAGAAATGAGAATGCTCATTTGATCAGAATATATCTTTTCAAAATATGCTGAAACAGAGCATTTCGCTCGAGCATAACATTGGTCGCTCGAGCGGACCACTTGGTCTGCAAAAGTACTGGATGGTTCGAATCTAGGCTCGTTGTTTGCTTGAGCCTAGGTGCAATATAAAAGATGGTCGCTCGAGCGATCACTTAGTTGGTCGAGCTAACTGCAATTGTTTGCAAAAATACTTGATGCATGAAATGTGTGCTCGAGCGACAAATTTTTTGCTCGAGCAGTGAGGTAGAATTCTAGAAATTTCATAACAAAGTTGAGCTTCAAAGTTTGAATTTCCAAATCAGTTTCTTACATGGCTTAACAAAACCTTGAAAACACTTAGAAAATTTTCCAAAAACATAAATATAGATCCAATTCTTAAAAATTAAAGCTCAAGGCTTCAAGAATTCCTCAAATAAAACTCAAATCTTCATGCATGTTGATTTTAAATTTCAAATTCTATTCCAAAGCTTCAAAACATGCAATTCACTTTCAAAACCTTGTAATTCATGCATGCATGTACAATTCATCTTCCAAATTCAACACGGATGAGATAATCATGCTAAAAAATGGTGAAACTCAACCAAACTATGCATGAATGTATGAATTTCCTCTAAATTCAACAATCTTGGCTTAATTCTTGTACTCAATCACATAATTCTCTTGAATTCACATATGAAATAACTTAGCTTCATGAATTAGGGTTCAAAAGCTTACCTAGAGTCATTGATTGAGCTCAATTTAGCAAGTTTTTGAGTTGTCTTCCTTAATTCTTCAATCCTTAAGCAAAATTCTTCAAATTCAAGCTCTTTCTCTCTTTACAATTGAATTCTCTCTCTCTAAAGCTCTCTATCTCAGAATTTTTGAGCCCAATTTTATGATTAAGGCTTCAAGCTCTCAATTACAACATATTTATACTTGAGGATTAGATTAGGGTGTTAATCACGGCTTAAAGTTAACTAATTACACTTAGTTCTAATTAGTTTAATCTAATTAATTTAGACAAAATCAAATTTTAATCAAACTTCCTAATATGCTCTAAAAATTATGTTGATCACAATAAATTAGCCAATTTTTTATTCTGATGCCATTGAGGCCTTCAATTTTCATATCAAAATAGAAATCATAACATATTTTTCCTACGATCAATAGATATAAGGTCAAAATCATATTAACGACATATTAATCACTCAAATTCACTCTTAGCACATAAACACATGCACAATTAAGGAATTAAAAGCATATTACAAAACGGGGCTGTCATAGAGAGAGTGAAGACATTAGGGTTTGGAATGTTTTAGAGAGAGAGAGGAATGAAGAAGTGATTGAAAAACCCTTTTTCCCAAATTGATATACGTGTAGACCACTCGAGCGACCAAATCACTGCTCAGGCGTCAAAGACAATAAGTTACATCGCTCGAGGGACTATAACACCGCTCAAGCGCACAATGACCCCCTCTCAAAAGTTTTGCAGACTAAAGGAGACTATTCAAGTGTACGAAGGACTACTCGAGCAAAGATACCTTACTCCCAAAAGTTTTGCAAACTTGCAAAAATACTGAGAGATCTCAAAGACCGCTCGAGCGACCAAAACACCGCTCGAGGGAACAAGAAGAAAACTGGATATCAACTTTTTGAAAAACTAACTCCCAACCTATTTCAAAAACAACCAACAATCCAACTTAACTACTAACAAGACAACAAAGGATATGAACAATAGTTAAAAGTATGGAATCCAATATCCAAGAGTGTTACATGGGTCGGGTCTAAATCGAAATCGTTATAGATATACACTAACTTTAATAAATATATATATATATATTTTTTGAAAAAAGAGTATAAAATCCTACTGTAGGCTATGGAAGCATAGCTTGGGGGTTTAAGGAAACAAAATTACCCGTCTAAAAATATATTAAAAAAATGGAACAAAATTATAGGGATCACGGGTTAATGATTTTGTAAAAATCTTTTGATGAGATAGGTTAATTGATTATGGAAGTTTTTAGGATAGGACAACAACCAATAATTGTTTTTAATATTTTTATTTAATTACTAAAATTTGAAATTTTCGGATGGAACATTAGATGTAACACCCCAAAATAATAATAACAACAATCTATCTTATAATATTCAATAGTAAGGGAGTGAGGTTATAACGATTTTGGTTTAAACACGACATGTTCATTGTTTTGGGTCTGAGATTTCTTGTCTTGATGGTTGTTGTAGACGCGCCCTCGTGGGCCCTCATGCTACAGTTCAGATTCAAATAGTCACGGTTCTTAATCTGATCTCGTAAAGTGCAATGCGAGATTGATAAATCACCAAAGAGTCCAAATCCGGCAAATCGTTTTGGAAAATAGATTTTTTTGAAAGAAGTGCCAAACATGGACTGCTTTGCCAGATACAGAGTCGCCACCTAAATATTTATTTTGGGGGAATTTAGGAAACCCTGACTCATTTCCTAAGGCCACGTGTCCGTCATCACAAAAGTTGGCTCGGCTCGGGAACTTGGGTACGATTGGGGAAGGTCACTTCGTGAGCACCCCCGCTCGCCCGATCAAAGATCGGCCTCTACTAACCATGATATCTAGTTTTGAAAACGTTATGTGTTCTTATTCCGATTAATTAGCTAATCTTACTATGTGATGCGCACAATACAAAAGTATAGACTAGATCACCTAATTTGGAACAAAGCATTGCATATCCGCTCGTTTGGAAAATGGTTTGAAATTTGGTACTCGCGAGTAGGCTAAAACACGGATTTCAATAAGTCGTTCCAACTCAAACAATCCAACCTTCACCCACAGGCATTCAGGCAGTTTATATCACATAAGCATATAGCCACATGGTAAGCATGCTGTCATGTTAACATTCACACTCATGCAAGATGCTAAAGCATAAAAAAGCTTACCGAGTACTCCGAGCCAAAACAAAGAACTTGTTAGCAATCAATGTATGATCCAAGTCCATGTTAAGTGGCTAATGCATCACATACAAAATGCAACTAGAATAGGCTCGGCTAATCCTAGGATGGCATATGGAATGCAACCAATGACACGTATTCAAGTTAGATTTGAAATACTATGCAATTAGTATGATGCGCCGAGCCCGGTGCATGCAATACAAATGAATGGATGCACGCATGCATAGCATAAGGATGCTAAATTAAACATGCCCTAATACTAACCATCAAAAGCAGGTAAGTAAAAGGGAGAAAGAAGTGGGGTGGGAAGACATGCACACACGCACCCACACTTATTATAGATTCGCCCTCACTTGGAGGGGCCAAAAGAATAATACAAATTAATTAACCTACAAGCTAATTAACTAATTTATACAACACTCAACAAATTAATGAATCAAGTAAGCTACTGAAAGCAGTAAAAGGTCTCGGGAAGAGGGATGCACGCATGCTCGGATTGGCTTCGCTCGGAAATCCACCGCCATGCACAAGCTGCCTCTGTTTGCACTGTTTTTTCTCCTCTGAAGACTGCACAAGTCCCAAGGAACACTCCCTGATCACAGTGGAAGGTCACCGGCCAAGGGGGAACACCATCGGCCATGGAGGAGTGGTCATTGACCATCTACTGAGCTCTCGGCCACCAATTTATGGCCGGTCGGCACTGAGTGTAGTCGGTCGGCCATCTATGCCTGCAGAATCCTGTTTTGACAACAGCAGAGGGCAAACATGGCATGGCAATGCATTTCAAGCAAATGTGTGCACCAACACCCTCATTATCATGTTCATGACTCAAAGAAGGATGGTCCTTGATTCTCGGACCACCAATCGCGCATTCCAATGCGTGATGGCCCAAGAAACCAAGTGTGCCATTTCAATATCAAATGAAATGTAAACCAAATAAACATAAGGCCCAACCTCTATCATGGTGATTTCAAGAGGCAAGGCATGCATGCCAAATGCAACCTAAGCATGCTAGCTAAGTATGCAACATGAGCATGCAAGCAAGCAATGTGCACTAGGCACTCAACCTAAGCAAACAAGCATGCAAGGCATGGAACAACTATGCTAATGACAAGCATACAAGGTGCAATTAAAAACATGCAAGTATGAAAGACATAAAACATGTTAAGCAACTTGACCAAGGAAATGCATGCCAAATGCAAAGTGTTTCAAGCATGCCATAACATGCGATAGGCCAAATATGCAACAACACACAAGGAAAGCATGCGACCAAATGCAAGGGAGGGACTTACACCAAGATGGACAGCTCTCTACTAGGTCCAAAACAGTGGCCAAATGCTATGAAAATGAGGTACAGATGCACATGCAAACATGCATACAAATGGACCAACATTTATGCACATAGAAACAACTTTTGAGCATACTTAAAAGGGGATAAACATGGACATATGGCAAGCATACTAAGCTCTGAAATCATGTTATAAAAGGTGCCAAACCAAGTAAACACGACAAGCCAAGCATGCAACTATGGTCCAAGGCCTAAGGCTCACCAAAGGGGTATTGAACTACACTTAGCAAAACCAAATATGACATGATTTGAACAACCAAAATCAGAGTTTTAGCATGTTAAAACAAAGCCAAAAAAAACATATTGACATGGCATCCTAGAGGCCTAAACATGATGGCATACGCAATGGCACATTCATGGAGCATGAAACACAAACCCTCTAAGGCCTTAAAGGAACATCAAATGCAAGCATACGAGCATCCCATGGGGACTGAAATGACATGTTAAGTGGTTCCAAACCACTGAAATGATGCAAGCAATGCATGCTCAACACTCACACACCCAAGGCTAACAAGCCCAAATGCAAGGTGGCTATACAAGGCATGTCATGGATGGCCAAAAAAACCACAAACAGACCTTAGGCATACTAAAACATGCACAAAAGCTTCACAAAGCTAAGCCAAAACAAGTAAGCATAGTGGTCTAGATGCTAAGTACATGTTAAGGCAAATTCATGGCATTACAAGACAAGTATGCAAAGCAAGCATGGTGTGTCTAAACCAATTAAAAACAGTGCTAAATCATGGCAAAATAAGCACAAATAACACTTAAGACATGGCCAATATGCACTCAAACAAGATGCTCACACATGAGGCTAAAATGGCCAACATTGAAGGCAACAAGGAGAGGGGATGGCCCTCTCCTTCTTAGGACCTTAAAGCACCATTCCCACCACTGAAATCCCTCTGGATTTTAGTGGTGAGGAGGCCAAAACAAGGTGGTCCCGGAACTCACCAAAATAGCACAAAATGGGGGCCAAACAAGGCTCAAGAGGGGTCAAACAACCCCAAACACCAAAGCAACCTTAAAAAACTATTTTAAGCAAGTAAAAACAAGACTTTTATATGTTATACACTAAGCTCAAAAATAGATGCAAGGTAGGCAAAAAGACTATGCAAAAATGGGGTATTTAAAGGTAAAGTTCTTACCCTTGTAGACCCCTTCAAGAACAGCACTCCAGCTGCTTTCCTTAGGCCAAAACCAGCTCAAGAACTTTGAAAATCACTCCTTAGTACCTCATTAGCTAAAGGAAAGTGTAACTCTAGGTGTTTGTGTGCAAAACTATGAACAAAACACCTTAAGGCAAAGAAGAAAGGGAGATATAGAGATAGAATAAACACAAGACTCAAACCCTAATCTCAGACCTCTCTCTTGAACTTCTGGAAACCTTGGGGAGGGAGGAGAAGGACTCCCTTTATAGAGATTCACTCTTGCAAAGCTTACAAAACAAGCTAAGCAAGAGTGAAATCCCTCAAAACACGTGTATGGAGGGGGTGCAAAGTGGGTGCCAGCTAGCACAGCTGGCACAAAATATTTGCCAAAAGCAGATGCACAGTGATCAGCCAGCCAAAAATGACAAATTGGCCAAAACAATGGTCGGCCGACCATCAATAGTGCCGACTGGCCAAACATTTGGCTGATGGCAACAAAACAATGGCCGGTGGCTTCAAACCATGGCCGGTGAGGTGTGGGGATGGCCAACAAGCCATTCCCTGCCTCTCAAAAGCAAAACACAAGTGTTTGGTGCAAAACCAAACACAAAACAGTCAAGTCGAGAGGTCTTGAGGCAAGGCGCGTAGCCGAGACCTCCGAGAACTCAGGATGAACACAAACATGGATGATCACCGAGTGTTCAAACGGTGACGTCCAAGTCTTGAGGACGGTCAAAAATGGGGTGTCTACAGTTGTTCATGTCTTCTTCCATCTTATTCCTTGTTGAGTATGGCTATTGGAGTGTCTTGGTTGCGTTTGAAACAAGTTGGGAGTTAGTTTTTCAAAACCGTTGCTGCCTAGATTTTGGCTTGTTCACTCGAGCGAACTTTCTCGCGCCCGAGAAAACTTGGAGAACTTCTAGTATTTTTGTAGATCTGCAAAACTACTGGGAGTATGGCATTTTTCGCTCGAGTGGTGCTTCTTACTCTCGAGCGGTCTTGGCTCTAGCACTCCTTCTTGCACTCGAGCGGTGTTTTAGAACTATCAGTACTTTTATAGGCTTGCAAAAGTACTTGTAGGGTGGTGTTCTTCGCTCGAGTGGTACTTTGTTCGCTCAAGCGGTCTTTCTTTTTGTGTGTGCTCGCTCGAGCGGTGTTTTGGTTGCTCGAGTGGTCTACGCGTATATCAGTTTCGAAAAGTCACTTTTTGAGTAACTTTTTCATCTCTCTCTCTAAACATTTCAAAACCTCGGATCTTATCTCTTTCTCTCTAGGAACCATCTTTCAACCTTAAATACACTTTGATCTAGTGGTTTCTCAACCCTTGCCCTTTGGAGTTAAAGATATAGAGGGCTTCATTTTAATCGGAGCATCTAGTGTTTTTGTCACCGTCGATTTCTACCCATCCTCTATCCATGTCTTCTACTTTGAGGTAGGGATTTCTCCACACTTTTGTATGGTTTTTAACTTAGTTATTTGCTTTTCTAAATAAGATTATGATTTTGGGATTTTTGGATAAAACCTAGGGTTTTTGCTTTGAAATCAAAAGAGAGGTTTTCAAAATAGTTTCTTAGAAATGATTGTGGGGGTTGTAAATGTGGTTGAGTTGTGATAAAATGATGTATTTTTATCCTTGCAGTTGATTTTTAAAGAAAGGGAATTTTACCCTAAATTGTGGATATTTGATTTTGTAAAGAGAAAATGGAATTGATGTTGGTTTTATAAAATTGGAATGATGATGATGGTGGTGGTGGAGTTGGATATGAATTACCACTCCTATCTTGAAATGTTGGAAAGTATATCTTTATTGAAAATTAGATATCTATTTTAGGTTATTGGTGGAGGATAACTATGATTGTTATAGAAATTGCATGAGAATTAGGTGAATTGAAACTAATTTCTTATCCATTTGCATTGACCATTGTAACATATTTAACATATTGAAGATGTTTATTGTTTTGAGAAAAAGGGGTGAATATCTTGGTGAATCTGGTTAGAAAGCGTAGTTGTGGTATTAAGTTGGCTTGTGTGTCCTTGGTGAAAGTCCAGAAACCCATGCGGATAGGTGTCGAGCCTTCTAGTTAGCACTGGTAAAAATGGCAATTGGTAGTGCTTGTAGCCTACTTGGAGACATATTTAGAGATTCCCAGTTTTGTATCTACTGCCCTGTTTTCTATTGTAAAGGAAATGATTTCATAAATTGTGATATAAACCTGGCATTACATGGCTTTTGGAAAGAGATATAAAATGTTTTGGCATAAGCATTGCATATGCATTCACCTTATAACTTTGTTAAGATCCATACACTGTGTTAGAGTATCTTTACTAGGTTTTGGCTCACCTTATATGGAAAACCATTTTCAAGTGCTGATGATATGCCTCCGCTAAGGTCGTAGCTTGGGAGAACTTGGAGCTAAGAGCTTCCTGTTTTGTTTTTGTTGTATTTATTTTGTACAAGCCTAGGGCTTTACTTGTATTGAGTTTCAAACTCACTTTTGTTGTAACCAAGCATCGACTTGGAAAGTTGTAGCCATTAAGGCATTCATTTATCTGTTTAACTCTTATTTCATATCTTTTGCTTATGACACATGCTATAGATTCAGCGTTAGGACTTATGAATGTATTACTGCATGTGTTACACTTTTGTAAAAAAATGGAACCATATGAATAGAAGGATATTATGTTCGGAAATGTATTGTTATTTAATAATTTTCATGGGATAAATAATGGTTATTATTTTCGAGTGTTACAACTTGGTATTAGAGCCAGAGTTAGGGGAGAGGACACCTGCCTACCTGTTATGCAGTCGGGGCACTTGAGGAGGTTTTGCCCTCAAGCATGTGGCACATCTGGTTCGAGGTAGACACAGAGCCATCAGCCTACACCGTTAACACAAGCCTCGATGGCCAATCAGGGAGCCTCTTTGGCTCAATTTGTGTTTCAGGCTTATGCTCCAAGAGGTGAGCAAGTGGAGTAGAGACCTACGAGGCGTGTGTATGTTGTTACCACGCCAGATTTGTTGCCAGCACTTTTGATAGTGAGAGGTAACTTCTTGTTATGTAATTCTATTGCCAATGTGTTGATTGATATTAGTGCATCGCATTATTTTATTTCGTCTACATTCGTATTAGCATTGGGGTTAGAAGTGGCTCAGTTAGCATCTCCACTTAGGGTAGAGTCACCTGTTGGTGGTGGGGTTGTGTTGGACTAGGGGTGTCGGGGTTGTGAGACAGAGGTTGCCGGTCACCGATTTCCTTTCACTTTTGTGTTGATTGGCATGTCGAGTTTTGATGTTATTTTGGGTATGGATTGGTTGTCAGGCTATTATAGACTGTTATCGTTTGAGAATTACAATGTGTACCTCAAGTGGTGATTATTTTTATTTCTTAGGGGACCGAGTTGATAGGGCCTTGTTGCCAATGTGTGATTCGCGTGGTCGGGGTGAGCTTAGTCTCCTTCTTGCTACATTCTTGGGTGTTGAGAGCGATATGGTCCAAGTTGAGTTGTTGAGGGTAGTTTATGAGTATTCGGACGTCTTTCCTGAGGATTTCACTAGTTTACCACCTCACTGCGAGATTGAGTTCTCTATTGATTTAGTGCCTGGCACGGCATTGATTTCCATGGCACCGTATAGATTTGCACCCACTAAGTTGAGTGAGTTGAAGATTCAACTCCAAGATTTGTTAGATAAGGGCTTTATCCGCCCTAGTACTTCGCCTTGGAGAGCACCAACTCTTTTTGCCAGGAAGAATGACGGCACATTGTGACTTTGTATTTATTACCGGAAGTTAAACTGTATAACTATTAAGAGTAAGCACCCATTGCCTCGTATAGATGACTTGTTTGACCAGTTGAAGGGGTCTTGTTGCTTTTCTAAGATAGACTTGATATCAGGTTATCACCAGTTGAGAGTGAATGATGATGATGTCCAAAAGAGACATTCCATACTCGGTATGGCCATTATGAGTTCCAATGATGCCTTTTGGGTTAACCAATGCACCGGCCTTGTTTATGGATTTGTTGAACCGAATCTTCCATGAGTTTTTAGACCGTTTTGTGGTTGCCTTTGTTGATGACATCTTGATCTACTCACTCTCTGAGGAGGAATACGAGGAACACTCGAGGATTATACTTGAGTTGCTTAGAGCCCACAAATTGTATGCTAAGTTCGGGAAGTGTGCGCTCTAGTTGAAGGAGGTGAAATTCTTAGGCCATGTGGTATTCGGGAAAGGGTAACTGTGGATTCTTCCAAGATAGAGGCAGTGCAAGATTGGGAACAAACTAAGAATGACTTTGAGATCCAGAGTTTCTTGGGGTTAGCCGGGTATTACCGCTGTTTTGTGAATGATTTCTCTAGATTAGCTTCACCGTTGACTAGACTAACGAGGAAGGGAATTAAATTTGTGTGGAGTGAGACTTGTGAGAAATCGTTTCAAGAACTTAAGGTTAGACTTACCATTGCTCTAGTGTTGATTATTCCATAGAGGGGTTTGGGCTATTCAGTGTATTGTGATGCATCTCGGGAAGGTTTAGGTTGTGTCTTGATGCAAGAGGGGAAGGTAGTAGCATATGGAGCACGACAGTTGAAAACATGCGAGAGAAACTGTCCTACTCATGACTTAAAGCCAGCAACAGTGATCTTTGCCTTGAAAATTTGGAGACATTACTTGTATGGTGAGAGATTTGAGGTATTCTCCGATCACAAGAGTTTGAAGTATCTGTTTTCACAAAAAGATTTAAATTTGAGGCAGAAAAGGTGGATTGAGCTTATGAAGGATTACGACTTCGAGTTGCATTATTATCTGGGGAAGGCCAATATAGTGGCCAATGCCTTGAGTAGGAAATCCATTAGCAGTGTAGCTAGTATTTCCATTTGAAAATGGGAGATGTTGAGCACTATTGATGAGTTTGACTTACATCTTGGCGAGTCTGTTGAGTCGGTATCTTTGTTTATTGTGATTGCACAACCTACACTTGTGAGCCGAGTTATGGAAACATGATGGAGTGATCATGAGGTAGAGTCTATCTGGGAGAAGATATCTAGTGGGAAGATAGAGAAGGGCTTGAATGTGTATTCTGTCTCGAGTGTTAGACATCTTGATTGTCTTTTCGTGCCGGGGTCTTGTAGAGAGAAAGTACTTTGAGAGTTCCACTATTCGCACCTTGTGGTACACCCCGGGAGGCACAAAGATGTACCACGACCTTAGTCACCAGTTTTGGTGGAGGAGAATGAAGAGAGACATAGAGACATAGCCTTGTTTGTTTCGAGGTGCCTTACTTGTCAACAAGTAAAGGCTGAGCATCATAGGCCAATGGGTTTGTTGCATCCCTTGCCTATAGCCAAATGGAAGTAGGAGCATGTCACGATGGGTTTTGTTGTGAGCCTTCCGAGGACTCAATGGGGTAATGATGCCGTGTGGGTGATAGTCGACCGGTTAACTAAGTCAGCACACTTTGTACCTATGCGCACGAGTGACTCGGTAGTTTACCTTGCTGACCTTTATGTTAGGGAGATAGTTCAAATTCATGGGATCCCTATGACTATTGTTTCGGATAGACATCCGGGTTTAACGGCTCGGTTGTGACAGAGCCTACAAAATGCCTTGGGCACTAGGTTGACATTTAGTACTGCTTATCATCCTCAGACTAACGAGCAGTCAGAGCGTACAATTCAGATCCTAGAAGCTATGCTTCAGGGTTATGTTCTTGACTTTAAGAGGTCGTGGGAGAGGCACTTGCCTTTAGTGGAGTTTGCCTTCAACAACAGCTTTTAGGCAAGTATTGGCATGGCACCGTTTGAGGCCTTGTATAGCCGACCGTGTAGATCTCTTGCGTGTTGGGCTGAGATGGGTGACGCAACTATGTTAGGTCTTGAGTTAGTCCAGGAAGTGACAGAGAAGGTTGCACTTATCCGTAAGAGGTTGGTTTCGACTTAAAGTCGTCAGAAGAGCTATGCTGACCGTAGGAGGAAACCGGTATAATTTGAGGTAGGAGACCACATTTTTTTGAAAATATAACCTAGACGGGGTTTGATGAGGTTTGGGAAGAGCATGAAGTTGTCTCATAGATTTATTGGGCCTTTTGAGATCTGAGAGCGCATTAGGGAGGTAGCTTATCGTTTGGCCTTGCTGCCACAGCTTTCTAGGGTTCATGATGTGTTTCATATCTGTATGCTTCGGAAGTATGAGCCGGATCCATCTCATATATTGGATTAGACCAAGTTAGAGGTAGATGAGGATGCCTCGTATGAGGAGAGGCCGATTAGAGTCCTAGATACACGGGACCAAGTCTTGCGAGACAAGACAATTCTCTTGGTAAAGGTGTTGTGGAGACACCATGGTGTTGAGGAGGGGACTTTGGAGCGTGAGGCGGAAGTCTGTGAGAAGTATCTGTACGTTTTTTTGATGTTTGAAACTTGTAATAGAAATCTTGTTATGTTGATTAAATGTAAACATTGTATATATTTTGGAAAAGTGAATTGTATATTCAGTATTGAGAACTTTGTTTAGTGTTGTTATGAGAATCAATGACCGGTGGATGGGCCAAACACTGTGACTTAGGCGCACTGATGCAAATGCAAATGCAAAGAAACACATAGTGTAAATAAAACAACATATCATGAGTTCGAGTCAAGTTCTCTAATTCCCCAACAGAGTTGCCAAAAACTGTGGACTCGCCTTTTTCTGCGTCCCGCCTTTTGGAAATGTTTGAAAAGAAGGCCTCACAGTTCGGACTCCTGCGGTTCTGAATCTAGTCTCACAAGTGCAATGTGAAACTGATAATCACCAAAGAGTCCAAATCCGGCAAACCTTTTGGAAAATCGATTTTAAATCAAATATTGCCAAAAAATGGACTGCTTTGCTAGATACAGAGTCGTCACCTAAATATTTTATTTTTGGGGAAATTTAGGAAACCCTGACTCATGTCGAAGGTGACGTATCCGTCATTACCAAAGTTGCCTCGGCCCGGGAACTTGGGTACGAGGGGGAAAGGTCATGAATTGAGCATCCTCGCTCGCCCGATCAAAGATCAACGTCTACTAATCATGATATGATATTTATAAACATTATGCGTTTTTATTTTGGTTATTAGATTAACATTACTATGTGACGCACGCAAGCAAGTATAGACTACGTCGTAAGAAATGGAACATTTCAAGTCATGTTTGTTTGCGAAAATGATTTGAATTTGCCACCTCAAGTGGGCTTAAAGATGCGGATTTGCCACCAAACATTGTGGGCTTAAAACATGATTTGCCACTTAACAAAGTGAGCTTAAAACATACATTCGTTGAATTGTTTCAATTCAAACAACAAGCCTTCATCCACAGGCATTCAAACAGTTTAGCATTTAAGCACATAGCCTCATGGCAAGCATGCGAAATATGACAACATGGCAATAACACTCATGCAAGTATGCTAAAGCATAAGAACTTACCGAGTACTCCAAACCAAAACAAAAACTAGTTAAAAAAATGCATGATTCCTAACTATACAAGATGCCTAATGCAACGCATGCAATATGCAATTAATAGGCTCGACTACTAATATGACATATGATCGATTTGAACAACATGCGATTAAACACGTATTCAAATAAGATATTGAAATTGCAATGCAGTTTGAATGATGCGCCGAGCCTCAGTGCATGCAATATGAATGAATGGATGCAAGCATGCGATATGCTAATTGAAATATGATGCTCCTAATCTAACCATCAAAAGCGATTAAATAAAAGGGAGAAAGACGTGGGGTTATTACAATATTATGCCCTTGCGAAGGAGGGTCCGAATGAATAAGCTAAGCTAAGCTAATTATTACAACACAATATGAATTAACTAACTATTCTAAGCAAGTTAAATATTACAAATCAAATTAATTAGCTAAACACTTAACTAACTAATTACAAAGCAACTAGTCTAATTAATTACAACATGAATTAACTAGCTAATCTACTTGAATAATTACATCACTTGCAAGAATTAGCTATAACTAATTAACTAGGCAAGGCAACGAAAAGGCCTTGAGAAGTGAGGGATGCATGCATGCTCAGTTTCTCCACCCAAAAAGCCACCGCCTTGCCACTGAACGCCTCTGTTTGCATATTTGAACACCAACAATGTTGCTAACTTCCAGAATACCTCTGCTCCACCTTACCAACACATTGTGCAAAATTTCATTGATGGCCAGTCGGCTACCATTGGTGCCCGATCGGCTACTGCTGGTGGCTGTCGGCCACTGCTAATGGCCGGTTGGCCACTTCTGTCCTGAGCTTCCTCTTGCTGCAACAGAAAGCAAACAGAGGCAAAGCAGTATATTCTCAAGGATTGTTTGTATTGTTACCCTCCTTATCATTAAACAAGCTCAAAGGAGTGTAACTCTTGGCCCTCAAACCATCAACCAAGCAATTTCATTGCATGATGGCCAAAGAACCAAGTTTGTACAAGTTTAATTAATGCAAACCAAGACTTAGATGTCTATCACCCTATCATGCATGATCAAGGGCAATGGGGACCAAGGAAAGTGGCATATTTCATCACTTTTGAGTATGAAATGTCCCATTTTCCTTATGTTCAAATTAACGTCCAATTCGAACACATGCAATGCATCACGAAAGATGCTTATCTTGCCTCTTTTACTTGTCCAATTTTGTTTACTCATTTTAATTACCAAAACCATTCTTTAATTGACTTGTCCATTAGTGAGTGTCCTCTAATGGAAAGATGGCTCAAACAACAAGTTGCTTTGGGCATGAAAGAGGCATTACATTGTTGGTAATGAACCCCCCAAGGGATTAAACCATTAGGTGCAACACCGCCATTTCACACTTAGGCAAACAAGTGGTTTAAAACCACTTTCAAAGCAAACAAAAGAGTGAAGCATGGAGGGAGATTGCCGAGATTTTAGATGCTGAAATGAAGTGTAAAACAACACTAAAACATGCTATTAACTAAAAACAATGATGATTAAAACATTAAAACATCAAGCTAGTGCAAGGACTTACACTACAACTATGCAATACAAGGCTTAAATGACCAAAACAGCCAAAGACAGCCAAAAACAGAATTGAAACAGGTCAAAACAGAGGCAAAAACATGCTAGACTAGAGCTAAATTAAACTAGAAAAACATGCTAACACATGAAGCTAACTAGGCATGCAAACAAGACACAAGGAGGGGGAGGCTAACCCCTCCAACTTTGGACTTCAAAACAAGATTTTTACCACTGAAAAACCTCTGAAAATCAGTGGTTAAAAGGCCCATAAAAGTTGGTTTGAAAGTGGTGAATAATACCACAAAAGCTTACCAAGCTAAGAAGCAAAAAGGGTGGACAACCCCTTAACTCAAAATAGCCTTAAACCACCATTTTTAGGTCATAAAAGTTTTTACACTTCAAAAAAAGCCTTAAAACAATTTAAAAGGATGGCAAAACAAGTATATAAAGCAAGTAGAAACAAGACAAGTGCTATACCTTTGAAGCAAAACACAAAATAGCCAATAATCCAAGCTCATACCACCTTCTAGAGCTCAAAGAAGGTCCCAAGTTATCTCAGCCCAAAGGTGAGAGTATTTGGTTAAGGGTTAGTATGCAAAAGCTAAGAGAAACTAGGCAAATGTGTGCAAAATAACAAGAGAGAGAGAGAGAGAGAGAGAGAGAGAGAGAGAATTTTGTTCTAAAAATGCTAACCCTCAAAAATGGAGAAGGAACCCCCCTATTTATAGAAAAACACCCCTTGAGCTTAGATACATCTCACCATACACGTGTATGAAGATGCAGCTCAGTGTGCAACAGCTGGCACAACTGTCAATAAATATCTGGAAAAAAGAGACTGATGGCCGTCAGCCACAATTGGTGGCCGTCGGCCACCACTAATAGCCGATCGGCCACCACTGGTAGCCGACAAGCACAATCCAAAGCCGATAGCCTATGGGGCTGGCCGACAGGTCACCCACTATTCTAGACTTGAAACAACAAGCTCTTGGTCCAAGACAATGCACAAAACATATAAGGTTTCAAGGCTCAAAGGCGAGGCATTCCACCGAGGACTTCGAGCACCCAAAACGAACACAAACAAGCACAATCATCGAGTGCACAAACGATGACGTCCAAGTCTTAAGGTCGGTCAAAAATGGGGTGTCTACAGTTATGAGTTGTTGTAGTTGATTTAAATACAGTGGTTTTGTGTTGATTTTTAAAATTTCGGGGACGAAATTCCTTAAGGGGGGAGGTTATAATGATTCTGGTTTAAACTCTACCCGTTCATTGTTTTGGATCCGGGATTTCTTGTCTTGATGGTTGTTCATGTCTTCTTCCATCTTATTCCTTGTTGAGTTTGGCTATTGGAGTGTTTTGCTCGTGTTTGAAACAGGTTGGGAGTTAGTTTTTCAAAACTGTTGCTGCCCAGATTTTGGCTTGTTCTCTCGAGCGAACTTTCTTATGCTTGAGTGGACATTGAGAACTTCCAGTACTTTTGCAGGTCCGCAAAACTACTGGAAGTACAGCATTCTTTGCTTGAGCGGTCTTTCTTGCCCTCGAACGGTGTTTTAGAACTCTCAGTACTTTTGCAGGCTTGCAAAAACACTAGGAGGGTGGTGTTCTTCACTCAAGCGGTACTTTGTTCGCTCGAGTGGTCTCTCTTTTTGTGTCTGGTCGCTCAAGCGGTGTTTTGGTCGCTTGAGCGGTCTACGCGTATATCAGTTTCAAAAAGTCATTTTTTGAGTCACTTTTTCATCTCTCTCTCTCTAAACATTTCAAAACCTCAGATCTTATCTCTCTCTCTCTCTCTAGGAACCATCTTTCAACCTCAAATACGCTTCAATCTAGTGGTTTTTGAACCCTCGTCCTTTGGAGTAAAAGATAGAGCATGTCAAGGGTTTCGTTTTGATCGGAGCATCTAATGTTTTTGTCACCGTCGAATTCTACTCATCCTCTATTCATGTCTTCTACTTTGAGGTAAGAATTTATCCACACATTCGTATAATTTTTAACTTAGTTATTTGTTTTTCTAAATAAGATTGTAATTTGGGAATTTTTGGACAAAACCTAGGGTTTTGGCTTTGAAATCAAAAGAGGGGTTTTTAAAATGGTTTCTTGGAAATGATTGTGGAATTGTAAATGTGGTTGAGTTGTGCAAAAACGATGTATTTTTATCGTTGGAGTTGATTTTTAAAGAAAGGGGATTTTGCCCTAAATTGTAGATCTGTAGATTGATTTCTTCCTTTGCACCACCACGCAGCCGATCAGCATCACCATTGATGTCACTCCCAGTTTTCCATAGGTGCCTCCAAAGGTGAATCGCCGGAGCCGAACCATCAGATCTTCATACTTCACTTCATCAACATTGTTGGTAGGTAGGGTTTCAGAAACACCAATTGAGAGAGAGAGAGAGAGAGAGAGAGAGAGAGAGAGAGTAGAGCGAGAGAGAGAGAGAGAGAGAGAGAAACGACTGAAAAGTATGGTTTGTGAATACCATATAACATATATATACATGGATAGTTTGGTCTTTTTACATTAGATTATCCTTATGGACAAAGTGTTTTAGTGCCTGGACCTACGGACAAAGAAAGTTCAAATTTGAATTTTTGGCCTGAGCACACTAGTTAAAATCCAAAAAATAAATACTCTTTATTTTACCTAACCATTTTTTGATCTATATTCTTCAACACTACTCTTTATTTTACTTATCTATTCACACAAACTGTTTAAGAGAAACTCCAAGGTTGCTAGACAAAATGCCTTGTAAAATTACACAAAAAAGTACTTTCTATTTTGCCTAACTAGTTTAGCTAGTGTGCACTCGAATCATACTCTTTATTTTAGATAACCAATCAAACTAACTTAACTAATTTTTAAAAGAAAAATATTATAAACATAAATAAAAAAATACAATCTTTTGTATGACATGTAGCATATGTACCTAGTATTGACATGGTTGCTGACGTGGCATTTACAAATATTTTTAAAAATATACATATAATTAAATTATTTTGTTTGATAATATTTTTTACACGGTTATATTTTAAATGATCATATTCTTTCAACGGTAATATTTTCAAATGATCAAATGGGTTGGAGTAAAGATGAAACAACAAATATGAAGTAAGTAGAAAAGCAACAAAGATGGAGATAGCAAGCAAATATGGACAAAATGGCAGGAAGACCTTTTGCCTAGCATTGGATGCTAGCTACTTACGGAGAGCTAAAATGAAAATGGACAAAATACCTCTTGTAATGCAAAGCCCTTTGAAGGAAGACGAAAATAACTTCACTAACAAAAATGTCTCATATTACCCTTTTGCCTCCTCTCTTGGAATTGCTCTAAAGAACCTCATAACACTCCCCAAATGTAACTAGCTTGGTGATATGTGCATTTTTCATTAAAAAAAAATCTAATAATTATAATTAATTGAATCAAATTGAGGCAAAGTTACAAATTTATAGTCAATTAAAATTGTAGGGATTAAATAATACAAAGACAAAAGTATAAGAGCTATTGGTATAATTTATCCATTAAAATAACAAAATCATTTCAAGATTTAATATATATATATAAATAAATAAATAAATGGGATAGACAGGTAATCGATCTTGGCAATCTTTTTTTTTTTTTTTTTGTTATTTGTTTTTTTTGGGGCACAAGCCCATTACGTCTTTCTCTTTATTTTTCATGTTGTACTTAAAATGTTTAAATTTGCTAGAAAACTAAAATTTGAGAGGAAGAAAAAGAACTGTAATTTTGGTTGTGGTTGGAATCTCATGTTGTAGTGTTAGCAGATTTTGATTGTGATAGCTATATCTATGGAAAATTCCATGGTGGGTATCATACGTACTTTTGGTTATGAACTCTGTATCTTTAGTTATGATTTACTGTGTTGTAAGTTATGACATATTGTGATATTAGTTATGACATTATTTTAATTATGATTCAAGAATTGCTTAGCTATATCTCATGTCATGTTTGGTTATAACTCAATTAATTATTATTATTTTTTTATCAGTAAAATAGAACTTCACTGATAAAATCAAACATATTATAGGTCTGGATATTATAGCTAATGAAGTAGTTGATGGGTGCAGGAAGTCTATTAGCATATATGGACCTTCTTAATAGACTTCGTCCACCCATCAACTACTCACCTCATATTATAGGTCTGGATATAATATATTTTTTATTGTATATAAGGATCGGATATGAGGATAAGTTTGGTATATAAGGATTAAATATGAGGATAGGTCAATAAAAAAAAAATATGTGAGACCTACTTCATATTCTATCCAGACCTATCCTCATATTCGATCCTTATATACAATAAAGAGACAGGCCTTAAAGACAAAGCAACAAATCCTTGTCTTTACATTTCTCTCAGTCCTATTCCTAATACATCTGTTATATATATATAATATTAAACAAGCAAATAACAGAGAACAGAAAAAAAAAAGCAAAATGTATATATCATAATTATAAATAAATAGTATGTAGGATTTTTATGTTTAAAACATGTTTGGCTATATATATATGCTAGTTTATGTCCATACCTGAAAGTACAGTGTGAATAAAAATAAGTGAACAAAAAAAAGAAAATAAAAAAAATAAACAAATAGAGAGAAAAATAAAAATGAAAGAAAATAAAAAAAATGAAAAGAAAAGAGGGAGGAAGGTGGGATCATGGAAAGATAGGTGAGAAAAGAAAAAAGTAAGAGAGAGAAGCGGGAAAGTAGAAAATGTACATATAGGACATTTTTTTAAAAATATATCTCAGCCATTGTTTTATAATTTAAACAGATCTGAGCCATCCAAATGTCCTAGTAGGACAAAAATATGTTGAAGATTCAAAAATCGTCCTGTTTTATTATATAAACTAGCGTATGCCCGTGTCTGAAGGCACAGTGTAAATAATAGGGATACTTACGTGTAGGTCCTAATAAGTAGACTTATTGTCTAATAGGTCCTAGGAGAAAAATTTGTCATAAAAAAGTCACTAATTGTAAGTTTTAGCGACAATTTATAAAAATCATGACAAAAAAAGTCACTAATTATTAATTTTTAGCGACATATGTAAAAAATTGTCACAAAAAAATTATTTTTAGCGATAATTTTACCAATGCTTATTTTCAATAAGACTTAATGAGAATTAAGTCTAACTATTAGGACCTATTGGTAATTTACTATAAATAGTATTAGGATTAGAACATAATTATAATCCCAACACTATTTAAATTTATTTTTTAATTTGATAAAATCACAAATTTATTATAAAATTTTGGAGTTCTTAGAAAACTCCTCACGAAAATTCGCTTATGCTTATATAATATATAGCTAGATAGATAGAAGTGCCTAGCATACATACAATTTTCACAGGCATACATACAATACTACTTTTGCTTATATAATTATATGGAAATTGTATGTATGCCCGTAATGTCATATTACGGGCATACATACATTGTATGGAAATATGTGTAAAATATATTGAACAAAAATGAGAAAATAAAAAAAAACAAATAAAGAGAAAAATAAAAGCGGGAGAAAATAAAAAAAATAAAAAGAAAAGAGAGAGGAATGTGAGATCATGGGATCATAGAAGGATGGATAAGAAAAGCAAAAAGTAAGAGAGAGAAGCGAGAAAATAGAAAATGTACATGTAAGATATTTTTTGAAATATATATCTCAGCTGTTGTTTTATAATTTGAATAGATCTAAGCCGTCCAAATGTCCTAGTATGACAAATATGTGTAGGACAAATTCAAAAACCATCCTACTTTATTATATAGATATTATCAGTTTGGGCTCTGTTTAGGGACTAGCTTTTGTCCTTTTTTTTTTTTTGTTTTTTTTTGTTTTTTTATTTTGTTTTTTTTTTGTTTTGAGCTAAAATGGCCAATAAAGATAAAAACAAATTAGAATAATTAATAAAATAAAATGTCACCTCCTATCCATCAATTAATCACTTTTTCTCTCACATTCAACTATAAAAAAAATTACAAATCATTTCAAACATAATTTTTTTTCCATCTCATAAAAAAATTAAAAAGCTAACTGAAATAATAAAATTCCCAAACAGGCTCTTGATGTAGTTTTGCATTATTTAAAAACAAAAATAGATTTGAAGCTTCATCCGACTCTGATTTGCCAAGATAAGATTGTTCGGCCTTCTATAACCAAACATTTATTTAGATTTTTAAGGTTGAACGTGACTACTTAATCAATTTTTGGTCTGTTTGGCCAACCATGACCTAACAAACTTGATTTGTTCTACCTTTTAGTCGTATTTGAACGAGTTTGTTCGCCTTTGGTTAGTCAAACAAAACTCCGTTTTTCACTCTAATGAAAGGGTTAAAAAGGTGTTACCAGTGGTGGGAGAGTGTGTGTGGACAGAGAGTGGCGGAGAAGATAGGGAGTGGCTTATGGTAATCATTGGAGATGATAGCGGATGTGGATTAGGGTTTGAAAAAAATTAAGAGTGTAAAGAGAAAAGAAATGTTAGGATAATGTAAAAAGAAAAAGGGTGTAAGGAGAAAATTGTAGATTGGTGTAGCAATAAAATTTTATTTGTAGTAGAAATTTTAAATTTGAAGAAGGAACCCTTAAAATAATGTTATCTAATGTGGTGTTTGATAAAGTTGAAAAATGAAAATTGAATGCTAAATTTTTTAAGTTAAAATACTGTTTGATAAAAATTTAAATGTTGGACTAAAAATAAGTTGTTTGATATGTATGAGATCAAATTTGAAATTTATTATTTTCAAATTATATATTTTAATTTTTATATTGTGATGGTGGTGGTGGTAGTGATAGAGTTGATAGTGATGACATGGTGGTGGTGGTGGTGGTGGTGATTGTAGCAGTCGCGATAGTAGCGGTAGCAAAATAATAGTGATGCCTATAACAACAATAACAATGGTAATAAAGGTGATAGAAATAGTAGTGGTGGTGGCGGGGGCAAAAGCGATAGTGGCGTAGTGGTGGTGGTGGTAGTGGTAGTGGTAGCGATAGCGATGGTGGCATGATCGTGATAGTTGTAGTGGTAGTGAGTTTATAATAATAATGTCTATTAATACTTATACTTAGTATTTATAAATTCAGTAAGAATTAAGTAAGTTTCATATAACTTAAAACTTTCTTAAGTTTTAACATACATTTTAAGATGCACTTAAATTTTTAAGTCATATTAATTGTAACTATCAAGCGGGTTTAATTGATTATTACTTAATATATTTAATTTTAAGTGTTGAATCAGGTTATTAAACAACCCTAGTCACCTATAATTTTAGGGTGATTCTACCATATGTAAATCATAACATTTGTGGTATTGATTACCACAAATGACATAATTAAATTCATTTGAGCCATAACTTAAAAAATAAAATAAAATAATAGTGAGTCATAACTAAATACTACATAAAATATAACTAAATTTTTTTTCGATTATAACCAAAATAATAATTACAATAGGTCATAATTAACATTATAATGAGTCATAACTAACATTATAACAAATTATAATTAAATACTACAAATACCATAATAGGGACATATGATACCCACCGTAGTATAGAATTTTCATAATTTTATCTAAGTTTTATTTTTGCTAGTTCCCAAATATAGAAAGTTGACTTTAGGCAAGCATGGGGGCATGGTGGTGCCAATTGTTGAAAGAATAAGGATGAGGACCTAAATTTATGGTCCCCGAAATTATGTAGAAGGGTGATTGTATAGTTGAGATTGAATTTGTATAGTATGAGATTTATGTGTAAAATAAACTTAAATCATTAAATGATGATTTTGAATAATTTCTAAATAGTTAATTCTAAATTTGTAATATTACTAATTGTTAAGAACAAAAGCAAGATGTTAGGAACGACTGAGTGGCAAATTAAGGCCAATCCAATCTTCGCTCATTGCATCAAAGTTACCTCTAGCATGCTAAAATTCAACATCTGGGGCTTAGTCATTTGGTCTAGGTGGTCATCACCTACTAAAATTCAACATTTTGGGGTTAGTCATCTCCAACTTGTTTGAAGAACAAAATTGTTTTAGGCATTTGTCTTTTATTTTTTTGGGCATCGCGTGGATATTTCGGGTCCCCCATTCCATGAGTTTTGGTACCAACCAGCAATTGTGACAAATTCAGGATTACTTTGGCAATTTAATATTTTACTTAAAAAGTTTAAAAGTCAATAAAAAAAATCAAATTTTTTTTTTATTCTTTCTATTTTTTGCACGTTATTTATTTATTTATTTATAAAAGTTAAAAAAATATTCTTAAACACTTTAATTATTTTTTATTTCATATTAAAATAAAAATCTCTAAAAAAATTATTTCTCAAACAACTGTGAGAGATTCAAGTAGATTTTGGCACATTGACTTTGAATTTTATTTTTCAAAAGGGACAATTAATAGTGCACTTCTTGTGGTAATCCTGGGGTCACACTACAGTTCCGTATCAACATTTCAAAACCCATGGTGGTGATGGATATATATATATATATATATATGACCACCGATGATAGGTTATTTCCTCTAAAAAAAATATGTATGGATATGTTGCCAAATTCAAGTAGACTAAGAACTCTCTCTCTCATGGGAGTGGGAGTGGTCCTCTAAAAAATCCCAATTAATTCAGAGGTGGGATTTTTAACTAGACCAAGCTTTTCTCCAAGTCAGAGAAATTGACAGGACCGTTCAGTCTAGCCTTATGAGTTCATCACAGAATTTTGATTATGATTTATTCAATATTTAAGTCGTTATTGAAAGAAAATAATATTCAATCTGTTAAAATCGTATCGATTTGCATTAATTTGTACTGATTCATTCACTAACTGTGAATTTAATTTTGAAATTTATAATTTACTTTCGAAATCACTCCACTCCTCTATTATTGATATGTATATCTTTTTAGGAAAAATTACTCATAAATCCCATTTTAGTAAATGTTGCTCTAGTTAGTCCTAAGTGTTTTTTCTTAAACCATTTAGTCCTTTTTATTTTTGGTATGATATATTTTTGATATATTGTATATAGAGTTTACATTTTACCCATATTGATTTCATTTTGCAGTCTCCCAATTGAAGTTAAACAAAATTCAAAACCCACCATTGAAGAGGTATTAATGCTCATTATACCTTCTTAACCATATTGTATATGTTATTCTTGCATCTGGATTGATGTATTTGTTTTTTTCCCAACTTTTTGGAATGCAATGCCATTTCTAATGGGTTGGAAGTGTGGACATGCGCATCCGCGTCAACGGCGGTGGCCACACCTCCCAGATCTACGCCATCCGCCAGAGCATCGCCAAAGCACTCGTCGTTTTCTACCAGAAGTATGTTGATGAGCAGTCGAAGAAGGAGATCAAAGACTGGATGTTGCTGATGTTTTGATGATGTTGAAGATGTAGTTGATGTTGATGATGTTCACAGTGTTTGATGATGTTGATGATGTATGATGATGTAGTTGATGTTTGATGATGTTGATGATGTTTGTTGATGTTTGATGATGTTGATGATGCTGATGTAGTTGATGTTTGCTGATGTTTGATGTAGTTGATGATGTTTGATGAGGTTGATGATGTTTTGATGTTTCCTCCCAACCAAACAGCCACTTTCACCTCATCCCCAGAGAATCCTATTCTTCTGTTACACCCCATTTCTCTTCCATTGATTCTGAATTTCGGCTTTGACTTTTCGAGATCAAAGCCAAACACTCCAGCCAACTGTCGTTAGTGGAGTGCTCGGGGGGCAATTGTGGGGGCTGAGTATTGGGAGTCGTAGAGATTCTGGATAGTCGAACTTAGAGAGTCGAAATATATAGCACTCGGCGTCGTCTCGTACGCTCGAATCCAATCGTACTCGGCCAAATAGCCGGTTAAGCAAGGGGCCGAGTAGAAAGCGGTTTGTTACAAAACATGCCAAATAGTGAATTGAAAATGGACCTAATCCCGAGGCCTAAGAAAGAAAAGATATAAATAGAAGAACATCAGCCAGAAAGAGGTACGTGAGAACCATTACACTTAACTTAAAATACAAGTAATTCAGAGAGTAGAGACTGACTTGCCCGTCGGAGTGCTAATTCCGGCACCCCCGATCGGAGTGTTATTTCTTTTTCAGGTGGCTAGCTGAGGATTACAAGCGTCCCCTAGGATCTGAAGAGTATTTCCAAACAACTTCTCCACATAAATAAATAAAAAAATGGGATAGACCGGTAATCGATCTTGGCAATCTTTTTTTTTTTTTTTTTTTTTTTTGTTATTTGTTTTTTTTGGGGGCACAAGCCCATTACGTATTTCTCTTTATTTTTCATGTTGTACTTAAAATGTTTAAATTTGCTAGAAAACTAAAATTTGAGAGGAAGAAAAAGAAATGTAATTTTGGTTGTGGTTGGAATCTCATGTTGTAGTGTTAGCAGATTTTGATTGTGATAGCTATATCTATATATGGAAAATTCCATGGTGGGTATCATATGTACTTTTGGTTATGATATCTTTGGTTATGATTTACTATGTTGTTAGTTATGACATATTGTGATATTGGTTATGACATTATTTTAATTATGATTCAAGAATTGCTTAGTTATATCTGATGTCATGTTTGGTTATAGCTCAATTAATTATTATTTTTTTTATCAGTAAAATAGAACTTCACTGATAAAATCAAACATATTATAGGTCTGGATATTATAGCTAATGAAGCAGTTGATGGGTGGAGGAAGTCTATTAACATATATGGACCTTCTTATAGGTCTGGATATAATATATTTTTTATTGTATATAAGGATCAAATATGAGGATAGGTTTGGTATATAAGGATCGAATATGAAGATAGGTCTGAATAGAATATGAAGTGGGTCTCATATATTATGAAGTGGGTCCCATATATTTTTTTTACTAACCTATCCTCATATTCGATCCTTATATACAATAAACAGACAGGCCTTAAAGACTAAGCTGCAAATCCTCGTCTTTACATTTGTCTCAGTCCCATTCCTAATACATCTATTATATATATATAATATTAAACAAGCAAATAACAAAGAACAGAAAAAACAACAACAAGATGTATATATCATAATTATAAATAAATAGTATGTAGGATTTTTATGTTTAAAACATGTTTGGCTATATATATACTAGTTTATGCCCGTATCTGAAAGTACGGTGTGAATAAAAATAAGTGAACAAAAAGAAAAAAATAAACAAATAGAAAAAAAAATAAAAAAGGGAGAAAATAAAAAAAAAATGAAAAGAAAAGATGGTGGAAGGTGGGATCATGGAAAGATGGGTGAGAAAAGAAAAAAGTAAGAGAGAGAAGTGGGAAAGTAGAAAATGTACATATAGGACATTTTTTGAAAAATATATCTCAGCCATTGTTTTATAATTTAAACAGATCTGAGCCATCCAAATGTCCTAGTAGGACAAAAATATGTTGAAGATTAAAAAATCGTCCTGTTTTATTGTATAAACTAGCGTATGCCTGTGTCTGAAGGCACGGTGTAAATAATAGGGGTACTTACGTGTAGATCCTAATAAGTGAACTTATTGTCTAATAGGTCCTATGGGAAAAACTTATCAGAAAAAGTCACTAATTGTAAGTTTTAGAGACAATTTATAAAAATAATGACAAAAAAAAGTCACTAATTATTAATTTTTAGCGACATATATAAAAAATTGTCACTAAAAAATTATTTTTAGCGACAATTTTACCAAGACTTATTTTTAACAACAATTTTACCAAGACTTATTAGGACCTATTGGTAATTTACTCTAAATAGTATTAGGATTAGAACATAGTTGTAATCCCAACACTATTTAAATTTATTTTTTAATTTGATAAAATCACAAATTGATTATAAAATTTTGGAATTCTCACAAAACTCCTCACGAAAACTCGCTTTTGCTTATATAATATATAGATAGATAGATAGAAGTGCCTAGCATACATACAATTTCCACGGGCATACATACAATACTACTTTTGCTTATATAATTATATGGAAATTGTATGTATGCTCGTAATGTCATAGTATATTACGGGCATACATACATTGTATGGAAATATGTGTAAAATATATTGAACAAAAAGGAGAAAATAAAAAAAATAAACAAATAAAGAGAAAAATAAAGCAGGAGAAAATAAAAAAATAAAAAGAAAAGAGAGAGGAAGGTATGATTATGAGATCATAGAAGGATGTGTGAGAAAAACAAAAAGTAAGAGAGAGAAGTAGGAAAATAGAAAATGTATATGTAGGATATTTTTTGAAAAATATATCTTAGGTGTTGTTTTATAATTTGAATAGATCTGAGCCGTCCAAATGTCCTAATAGGACAAATGTGTGTAAAACAAATTCAAAAACCATTATATTTTATTATATAGATATTATCATTTTGGGCTCTGTTTAGGGACTAGCTTTTGTCCTTTTTATTTATTTTATTTTATTTTGTTTTTGTTTTGAACTAAAATGGCCAATAAAGATAAAAACAAATTAAAATAGTCAATAAAATAAAATGTCACTTTCTATCTATCAATCAATCACTTTTTCTCTCACAACCATCTATTTAACTATAAAAAAAATTACAAATCATTTCAAACATAATTTTTTTTCCATCTCATAAAAAAATTAAAAAGCTAACTAAAATAATCAAATTCCCAAACAGCATCTTGATATAGTTTTACGTTATTTAAAAACAAAAATAGATTTGAAGCTTCATTCGACTCTGATTTGCCAAGGTAAGATTGTTCGGCCTTCTATAACCAAACATTTATTTGTATTTTTAAGGTTGAACGTGACTACTTAATCAATTTTTGGTCTGTTTGGCCAACTATGGCCTAACAAACTTGATTTGTTCAACCTTTTAGTCGTATTTGAACGAGTTTGTTCGCCTTTGGTTAGTCAAACAAAACTCCATTTTTCACTCTAATGAAAGGGTTAAAAAGGTGTTACCAGTGGTCGGAGAGTGTGTGTGTGTGGACAGAGAGTGGCGGAGAAGATAGGGAGTGGCTTAAGGTAATCATTGGAGATGATAGTGGATGTGGATTAGGGTTTGAAAAAAATTAAGAGTGTAAAGAGAAAAGAAATGTTAGGATAATGTAAAAAAAAAAAAAAAAAGGGTGTAAGGAGAAAATTGTAGATTGGAATTTAATTTGTAGTAGAAATTTTAAATTTGAAGAAGGAACCCTTAAAATAATGTTATCTAATGTGGTGTTTGATAAAGTTGAAAAATGAAAATTGAATACTAAATTTTTTAAGTTAAAACACTGTTTGATAAAAATTTAAATGTTGGACTAAAAATAAGTTGTTTGATATGTATGAGATCAAATTTAAAATTTATTATTTTCAAATTATATATTTTAACTTTTATATTGTGATGGTGGTGGTGGTAGTGATAGAGTTGATAGTGATGACATGGTGGTGGTGATGGTAGCAATCGCGATAGTAGCGGTAGCAAAATAATAGTGATGCCTATGACAACAATAATAATGGTAATGAAGGTGATAGAAATAGTAGTGGTGGTGGTGGGGGCGGCGGCGGTGGCGGTGGCGGTGGCGGGGCGGCGGCAGAAACGATAGTGGCGTAGTGGTGGTGGTGGTGGTGGTAGTGGTAGCGGTAGCGATGGTGACATGATCGTGATGGTTGTAGTGGTAGTGAGTTTATAATAATAATGCATATTAATACTTATATTTAGTATTTATAAATTCAGTAAGAATTAAGTAAGTTTTATATAACTTAAATTTTTCTTAAGTTTTAACATACATTTTAAGATGCACTTAAATTTTTAAGTCATATTAATTGTAGCTATCAAGCGGGCTTAATTGGTTATCACTTAATATATTCAATTTTAAGTGTTGAATCAGGTTATTAAACAACCCTAGTCACCTATAATTTTAGGGTGATTCTACCATATGTAAATCATAACATTTGTAGTATTGATTATCACAAATGTCATAATTAAATTCATTTGAGCCATAACTTAAAAAATAAAATAAAATAATAATGAGTCATAACTAAATACTACATAAAATATAACTAAATTTTTTTTGGATTATAACCAAAATAATAATTACAATAGGTCATAATCAACATTATAATGAGTCATAACTAATATTATAACAAATTATAATTAAATACTACAAATACCATAACAGGGACATATGATACCCACCGTATTATAGAATTTTCATAATTTTATCTAAGTTTTATTTTTGCTATTTCCCAAATATAGAAAGTTGACTTTAGGCAAGCATGGGGGCATGGTGGTGCCAATTGTTGAAAGAATAAGGATGGGGACCTAAATTTATGGTCCCCGAAATTATGTAGAAGGGTGATTGTATAGTTGAGATTGAATTTGTATAGTATGAAATTTATGTGTAAAATAAACTTAAATCATTAAATGATAATTTTGAATAATTTCTAAATAGTTAATTTTAAATTTGTAATATTACTAATTGTTGAGAACAAAAGCAAGATGTTAGGAACGATTGAGTGGCAAATTAAGGCCAATCCAATCTTTGCTCATTGCATCAAAGTTACCTCTAGCATGCTAAAATTCAACATCTGGGGCTTAGTCATTTGGTCTAGGTGGTCATCACCTACTAAAATTCAACATTTTGGGGTTAGTCATCTCCAACTTGTTTGAAGAACAAAATTGTTTTAGGCATTTGTCTTTTATTTTTTTGGGCATCGCGTGGATATTTCAGGTCCCCCATTCCATGAGCTTTGGTACCAACCAGCAATTGTGACAAATTCAGGATTACTTTGGCAATTTAATATTTTACTTAAAAAGTTTAAAAGTCAATAAAAAAAATCAATTTTTTTTTTATTCTTTCTATTTTTTGCACGTTATTTATTTATTTATTTATAAAAGTTAAAAAAAATATTCTTAAACACTTTAATTATTTTTTATTTCATATTTAAAATAAAAATCACTAAAAAAATTATTTCTCAAACAACTGTGAGAGATTCAAGTAGATTTTGGCACATTGACTTTGAATTTTATTTTTCAAAAGGGACAATTAATAGTGCACTTCTTGTGGTAATCCTAGGGTCACACTACAGTACCGTATCAACATTTCAAAACCCATGGTGGTGATGGATATATATATATATATGACCAGCGATGATAGGTTATTTCCTCTAAAAAAAAATATGTATGGATATGTTGCCAAATTCAAGTAGACTAAGAACTCTCTCTCTCATGGGAGTGGGAGTGGTCCTCTAAAAAATCCCAATTAATTCAGAGGTGGGATTTTTAACTGGACCAAGCTTTTCTCCAATTCAGAGAAATTGACAGGACCGTTCAGTCTAGCCTTATGAGTTCATCACAGAATTTTGATTATGATTTATTCAATATTTAAGTCGTTATTGAAAGAAAATAACATTCAATCTGTTAAAATCGTATCGATTTGCATTAATTTGTACTGATTCATTCACTAACTGTGAATTTAATTTTGAAATTTATAATTTACTTTCGAAATCACTCCACTCTATTATTGATATGTATATCTTTTTAGGAAAAATTACTCATAAATCCCATTTTAGTAAATGTTGCTCTAGTTAGTCCTAAGTGTTTTTTCTTAAACCATTTAGTCCTTTTTATTTTTGGTATGATATATATTTTTGATATATTGTATATAGAGTTTACATTTTTACCCATATTGATTTCATTTTGCAGGTCTCCCAATTGAAGTTAAACAAAATTCAAAACCCACCATTGAAGAGGTATTAATGCTCATTATACCTTCTTAACCATATTGTATATGTTATTCTTGCATCTGGATTGATGTATTTGTTTTTTCCCCAACTTTTTGGAATGCAATGCCATTTCTAATGGGTTGGAAGTGTGGACATGCGCATCCGCGTCAACGGCGGTGGCCACACCTCCCAGATCTATGCCATCCGCCAGAGCATCGCCAAAGCACTCGTCGTTTTCTACCAGAAGTATGTTGATGAGCAGTCGAAGGAGATCAAAGACTGGATGTTGCTGATGTTTTGATGATGTTGAAGATGTAGTTGATGTTGATGATGTTCACAATGTTTGATGATGTTGATGATGTATGATGATGTTGATGATGTAGTTGATGTTTGATGATGTTGATGATGTTTGATGATGTTGATGATGCTGATGTAGTTGATGTTTGATGTAGTTGATGATGTTTGATGAGGTTGATGATGTTTTGATGTTTCCTCCCAACCAAACAACCACTTTCACCTCATCTCCAGAGAATCCTATTCTTCTGTCACACCCCATTTCTATCTTCCACTGATTCCCAATCAGTTTCACCCGAAAACCCATCAAACTTCAACCCAAATCACACACCCTCCAAAACCTATTCCAACATTGAAATTCCCATCAAGTCCAAAAGAGGGTTTGGTCTCATTTGCCTCGAAAACGATCTAGACAACTCCACCACTGACCACAACGACGACAAGTTTTCCTCTGATGTCGAAAAGGTGTACAGAATTATCAGAAAATTCCATTCTAGGGTTCCAAAATTAGAACTTGCTTTGCAACAATCAGGCGTCATTGTGAGGTTGGGGCTAACAGAACGAGTCCTGAATCGTTGCGGTGACGCCGGAAACTTGGGGTATAGATTCTTCGTGTGGGCTTCGAAGCAACCTGGTTATAGACATAGTTATGATGTTGATGATGTTTGATGACGTTGATGGTGTTTTTGATGATGTTGATGATGTAGTTGACGTTTGCTGATGTTTGATGATGTTGAAGATATAGTTGATGTTGATAATGTTTGATGATGTTCACAATGTTGATGATGTATGATGATGTTGATGATGTTGATGATGTAAATGTGGTTGAGTTGTGCAAAAATGATGTATTTTTATTGTTGGAGTTGATTTTTAAAGAAAGGGGATTTTTTCCTAAATTGTAGAGTTGTAGATCGATTTCTTTCTCTGCACCACTACGCAGTCGATCAGCATCACCATTGATGTCACTTCCAGTTTTCCATAGGTGCCTCCAAAGGTGAATCGCCAAAGCTGGACCATCAGATTTTCATATCTCGCTTCATCAACATTGTTGGTAGGTAGGGTTTCAGAAACACCAATTGAGAGAGAGAGAGAGAGAGAGAGAGAGAGAGAGAGAGAGAGAGAGAAGAGAGTAGCGGCAAAGCGAGCGACTTTGCTACAACAGTGAGGTAGAGAGAGAGAGAGAGAGAGAGAGAGAGAGAGAGAGAGAGAGAAACGGCTGAAAAGTATGGTTTGTGAATACCATATAACATATATATACATGGATAGTTTGGTCTTTTTAGATTAGATTATCCTTATGGACAAAGTGTTTTAGTGCCTGGACTTACGGACAAAGAAAGTTCAAATTTGAATTTTTGGCCTGAGCACACTAGTTAAAATCCAAAAAATAAATACTCTTTATTTTACCTAACCATTTTTTGATCTGTATTCTTCAACGCTACTCTTTATTTTACTTATCTATTTGCATAAACTGTTTAAGAGAAACTCCAAGGTTGCTAGGCAAAATGCCTTGTAAAATTACACAAAAAAGTACTTTCTATTTTGCCTAACTAGTTTAGCTAGTGTGCACTGAATCATACTCTTTATTTTAGATAACCAATCAAACTAACTTAACTAATTTTTAAAAGAAAAATATTATAAACATAAATAAAAAAAATACAATCTTTTGTATGACATTTTGCATATGTACCTAGTATTGACATGGTTGCTGACGTGGCATTTACAAATATTTTTGAAAATATACATATAATTAAATTATTTTGTTTAATAATATTTTTACACGGTTATATTTTAAATGATCATATTCTTTCAACGGTAATATTTTCAAATGATCAAATGGGTTGGAGTAAAGATGAAACAACAAATATGAAGTAAGTAGAAAAGCAACAAAGATGGAGATAGCAAGCAAATATGGACAAAATGGCAGGAAGACCTTTTGCCTAGCATTGGATGCTAGCTATTTATGGAGAGCTAAAATGAAAATGGACAAAATACCTCTTGTAACGCAAAGCCCTTTGAAGGAAGACGAAAACAACTTCACTAACAAAAATGTCTCATATTACCCTTTTGCCTCCTCTCTTGGAATTGCTCTAAAGAACCTCATAACACTCCCCAAATGTAACTAGCTTGGTGATATGTGCATTTTTCATTAAAAAAAAAATCTAATAATTATAATTAATTGAATCAAATTGAGGCAAAGTTACAAATTTATAGTCAAAATAGAGTCAATTAAAATTGTAGGGATTAAAATAATACAAAGACAAAAGTATAAGAACTATTGGTATAATTTATCCATTAAAATAACAAAATCATTTCAAGATTTAATATATATATATAAATAAAAAAAAATGGGATAGACAGGTAATCGATCTTGGCAATCTTTTTCTTTTATATTTTTATATATATATATATATATATTTTTTGGGGCACAAGCCCATTACGTATTTCTCTTTATTTTTCATGTTGTACTTAAAATGTTTAAATTTGTTAGAAAACTAAAATTTGAGAGGAAAAAAAAGAAATGTAATTTTGGTTGTGATAGCTATATCTATCTATGGAAAATTCCATGGTGGGTATCATATGTACTTTTGGTTATGAACTCTGTATCTTTGGTTATGACTTACTGTGTTGTTAATTATGATATATTGTGATATTGATTATGACATTATTTTAATTATAATTCAGGAATTGCTTAGTTATATCTCATGTCATGTTTGATTATAACTCAATTAATTATTATTATTATTATTTATCAATAAAATAGAATTCACTGATAAAATCAAACATATTATAGGTCTGGATATTATAGCTAATGAAGTAGTTGATGGGTGGAGGAAGTCTATTAGCATATATAGGCCTTCTTAATAGATTTCCTCCACCCATCAACTACTCACCTCATATTATAGGTTTGGATATAATATATTTTTTATTGTATATAAGGATCGGATATGAGGATAGGTTTGGTATATAAGGATCGAATATGAGGATAGGTCAGTAAAAAAAATATATGAGATGCACTTCATATTCTATCCAGACCTATCCTCATATTCGATCCTTATATATGATAAATAGACAGGGCCTTAAAGACTAAGCTGCAAATCCTTGTCTTTACATTTCTCTCAGTCCCATTCCTAATACATCTGTCATATATATATATATATATATATATACATATATATATAATATTAAACAAGCAAATAACAAAGAACAGAAAAAAAAGGAGCAAAATGTATATATCATAATTATAAATAAATGGTATATAGGATTTTTATGTTTAAAACATGTTTGGCTATATATATATATATATATACTAGTTTATGCCGTACCTGAAAGTACGGTGTGAATAAAAATAAGTGAATAAAAAGGAGAAAATAAAAAAAATAAACAAATAGAGAGAAAAATAAAAATGGGAGAAAATAAAAAAAAATGAAAAGAAAAGAGGGAGGAAGGTGGGATCATGGAAAGATGGGTGAGAAAAGAAAAAAGTAAGAGAGAGAAGCGGAAAAGTAGAAAATATACATGTAGGACATTTTTTGAAAAATATATTTCAGCTATTGTTTTATAATTTAAACAGATCTGAGCCATTCAAATGTCATAATAGGACAAAAATATGTTAAAGATTCAAAAATCGTCCTGCTTTATTATATAAATTAGCGTATGCCCATGCCTAAAGACACAGTGTAAATAATAGGGGTACTTACGTTTAGGTTCTAATAAGTGGACTTATTGTCTAATAGGTCCTATGGGAAAAATTTGTCATAAAAAAGTCACTAATTGTAAGTTTTAGCGATAATTTATAAAAATCATGACAAAAAAAGTCACTAATTATTAATTTTTAACGACATATGTAAAAAATTGTCACAAAAAAATTATTTTTAGCGACAATTTTACAAAGACTTATTTTCAATAGGACTTAATGAGAATTAAGTCTAATTATTAGGACTTATTGGTAATTTACTCTAAATAGTATTAGAATTAGAACATAATTGTAATCCCAACACTATTTAAATTTATTTTTTAATTTGATAAATCACAAATTGATTATAAAATTTTGGAGTTCTCACAAAACTCCTCACGAAAACTCACTTTTGTTTATATAATATACAGCTAGATAGATAGAAGTGCCTAGCATACATACAACTTCCACGGGCATACATACAATACTACTTTTGCTTATATAATTATATAGAAATTGTACGTATGCCCGTAATGTCATAGTATATTACGGGCATGCATACATTGTATGGAAATATGTGCAAAATATATTGAACAAAAAGGAGAAAATAAAAAAAATAAACAAATAAAGAGAAAAATAAAAGCGGGGGAAAATAAAAAAATGAAAAGAGAGAGGAAGGTAGTGTAACAACCCTCGTACTGATTACCGATAAACCACTGAATTATATACTGATTACTGCTAAACTGAATTGATAATGACTGGTAATTGAATTAACTGAATTACTGAATAAACTGATTGAAATCGAAACTGAAAGTGAATAAGCTTATTTATTGAATTACATATTGCATCTGTTTGATTGATTGATTATCTGTTTGAATGCGTGTGTTTAAACTGCTAATTGAAGGCCTTATCGGCGGCCGAACTGAAAACCATTTAGAGTTTTGAGATCAGTAGAATATTTGTGTTTTTATGGTATATTTATCTGAAAATTGATTAGGAATGATTAAATCAGATTAAATTAAGTCAATTAAAGAGTTTGTCATAATTACCGAAATGCCATTTTGAGTGGACTTTGTCTACTTTCATCACTTGAACCTTAGAGACTTGATTAAAACATTTGCTCAGCCTCATTCTTTGCTTCAACCCACCGAATTTAGAGAGAGAGAGATTAGGAGAGTTGATTTCATCTCCTTTTGCTTGGCATTGCTTGGAAATTGAAGGATTTGAGGCATAGATTGCATATTTGAGCTTGTATTCTCCTAATTGAAGACTTGAGGTAGGCCATTGAACCTCTTATTGTCGAGTTTAAACTTGTTCTTGCATGCTTCATGCCAAATTTGAGGGTTGAACCATGATTTAGTACAAAAGTGTTGAATTGGAACTCCATTGTTGCATGCATGTGGGTTTTAGTGAGTTTGAAGTTGATTTCATGGTCAAATGACACATGCATGTTCATAACCATGTTAAATCCATGATTCCATATTGTTTTGAAAGATTTGAGCTCATTAGAGCAAGAAATAAAGCTTTGATATGATTTGAATGCATGCATGTCATGTTGAATGTTGTTCATGCATGATCCTCGAAAATGAGTTTGAAATTGGGTTTGTTTAAAACATCCTTGGGCTTTGATTTTACAAATGGAGCTTTAAAACATGATATTCTATGTGTTTACAAGGATTTTCCCAGAAAATGGGCCCAAGGGGATCGAATTGGGAGCATCAAACTTGAGTTTTGAACTTGGAACACAAACCTGGATTTTCCAGATTTTTGCAGTCCGCTCGAGCGGGGGAAGTGCCGCTCGAGCGGGGAAATCATGCTCCCAGCACTTTCTTCGACTTGTTTTACAGTCCGCTCGAGCGGAGAAATGCGCGCTCGAGCGGAGAAATCATGCATCCAGTACTTTGCATTGTTTATCAGACCGCTCGAGCGGGGAAATGTACGCTCGAGCGGAGGATTGTGTGTCACGCTCGAGCGGGGAAGTTGGAGCTCGAGCGGGGACCTTCGTTTGCTTGTCCGCTCGAGCGGGGAAACCTGCGCTCGAGCGGAACCCCGTTTCACTGAATTTCTGAAAATGCTTTCTAAGCACATCTTTGCATCCTCAATTCACCCTAGGCATTCTTAGGCCTAGTTTAAGACATCTTAATGAGGATTTCGACGTAGAACCACACCGAGGAAATTTAGGGATTTAATTATCATCCTTCCCGAATGTGAAACTTAGTGTGTGTTCTATTTGTTAACTGTTTAGGCTTGGCTCTCGGGGACGCGCTCTAGCTGCTACTAGCCCAATCTCTGTGAGTAACAATTGTGTAAAGATATGTTCAAAATGACTATCTTTTGAATACTGAACTGAACTGTTTACTGAACTGGAATTATTTACTGAATGAATATATGTCCTTTATTTCTGAACTGTATTGTGGCATCCTTAGCACTACTGTTACTGACTGTTACTGTTACAGAGATCTCTGTCGGTTCCCCTGTGGAACCATACTGTTTACTGAATGAATGGCCATCATTACTGTTCGGTCTTTTGACCTACTGTTACTGTTATGCTAACGGATGTACCACATATGACTGTTTATTGTACTGAACAACTGTAATACTGATTGAAATGAATTGATTTCATTACTGTAAGGACATTACATTCTTAACCTCTTTATACATTATGTTATTCACTGGGCTTTAGCTCACTGTTATATATATATGTAGGTTCTCAGCAGCCAGACCAGAGCTAGGAGCGTGGGTTGGTCCCCAGTTTTGTCAAGCCAGCCTGTGTGCCTCACCGTGAGGTTCCGTGTTGCCATGTTATGGCCTTGGGATTTTGTTTTAGTTTTTCCCATCGGTCTCCTCACTGTTTTGTATCACTGTATAGACCGCTACTGTTCTACTGTACTGTTATTGAGGGGTTAAGTCCCCGTACTGAATGTTGTGTATGATTGTACAGACCGTACTGTTTTGAACTGTATGAATGCATGGAAAATGTTTTTGGCATACAGATTTTCACAGCTCAATGGACACTAGTTATTTACTGTATTGGCTTCCGCCAGGCCCTGAACTCTGTTATACTGTATTACTGTTAAGCAGGCCTTCGGTAATCTCGGATTACTGGCCGGTTACGGTGCTAAACCCATAGGGCCGGGTTTGGGTCGTGACAGGTAGGATCATGGGATCATAGAAGAATGTGTGAGGAAAACAAAAAGTAAGAGAGAGAAGCAAGAAAATAGAAAATGTACATGTAAGATATTTTTTGAAAAATATATCTCAGCTGTTGTTTTATAATTTGAATAGATCTGAGCCGTCCAAATGTCCTAGTAAGACAAATATATGTAGAACAAATTCAAAAACCAACATGCTTTATTATATAGATATTATCATTTTGGGCTCTGTTTAGGGACTAGCTTTTGTCTTCTTCTTTTTTTTTTTTTTTCCAGCTAAAATGGCCAATAAAGATAAAAACAAATTAAAATAGTCAATAAAATAAAATGTCACTTCCTATCCATCAATCAATCACTTTTTCTCTTACAACAATCTATTCAATTATAAAAAAAATTACAAATCATTTCAAATGTAATTCTTTTCCCATCTCAAAAAAAAAAAAAATTAAAAAACTAACTAAAATAATCAAATTCCCAAACTTTTTTACGTTATTTAAAAACAAAAATAGATTTGAAGCTTCATTCGACTCTGATTTGCCAGGATAAGATTGTTCGGCCTTCTATAACCAAACATTTATTTAGATTTTTAAGGTTGAACGTGACTACTTAATCAATTTTTGGTCTGTTTGGCCAACCATGGCCTAACAAACTTGATTTGTTCAGCCTTTTAGTTGTATTTGAACGAGTTTGTTCGCCTTTGGTTAGTCAGAAAAAACTCCATTTTTCACTCTAATGAAAGGGTTAAAAAGGTGTTATCAGTGGTGGGAGAGTGTGTGTGTGTGTGTAGACAGAGAGTGGCGGAGAAGATCGGGAGTGGCTTAAGGTAATCATTGGAGATGATAGTGGATGTGGATTAGGGTTTGAAAAAAATTAAGGGCGTGTTTGATTCGTGGGATTGGAGGGGGGACTATCCACTATTTGGATTATAATCCAAATAGTGTTCTTTGTCCGCCGTTTGATTTTTTTTTAGTCCGCCGGACATGGAGTCTGGCCGGACTCTTTACCCCCTATATGGGGGACTATTGTGTCTTGGGGGGGGGGACAGAATGTGGAGGACTATCCACTGTTGGGATTAGATGCTAAAATGACTATTTTGACCCTCTACTATTTAATTATGTATTATATTTACTAAAATTCAATAAAATTTAAATGTCTCAATTTATAAAAAAAAATAATTTTATTTAACTTTTTATTGATGTTTTATTTATTTAATTTTTTAAAATAATTTTTTATAAATATTTTATTGATGTTTTATTTTAAAATTTTGTTTATAATTTGTTTAATTTCATTATTTAAATTTTAATAGGTGTTTTATTTAAAATTTATTTAAAATTTTAATTAAAAAAATAATATAAATTTTTTATACAGATTATACAGTATTAAATGAAATTTTAATGATTTATTAAATAATATAAAAAAAATAATGTCCTCTGTATTTATTAAAACAAATTTATTTAATAAATCATTGTGTAAAATTTTAAAATAGTAATGGTGTAAAAAATTTTAACACAGTAATGCTTACCCACGAATCAAATTTTAATAAAAGTAATGGTTACACAGTAATCAAATTCTACCCTTTTTATTTATTTATTTATTTAATTTAAAAAAAATAAATTTATTTAATTGTGTAAAAAATAAAATAAAATAAATTTTTATTTAATCTAGCTAAAAATAATTAAAATATTAAAGATATGTTTAATATTGCTATTACTTAGTAAACAATTGAAAAAGGGTAAAATAGTCTTTTGTTCATTTATCCTATCCAGTCCGTCCAACCAAACGTTGGATTTACTAAAAATAGTCCTTTCCAGACATCTAATCCCATGAAAAAACAAACACATGATACATATCCAATCCAACCAAATAGTCCGGGGGATTCACAGTCCCAGGACTCAAGTCCGATGGATTCTAATCCCCCCTTATCCAGTCCGTCCAATCAAACACAAGTGTAAAGAGAAAAGAAATGTTAGGATAATGTAAAAAGAAAAAGGGTGTAAGGAGAAAATTGTAGATTGGTGTAGCAATAAAATTTTATTTGTAGTAGAAATTTTAAATTTGAAGAAGGAACCCTTAAAATAATGTTATCTAATGTGGTGTTTGATAAAGTTGAAAAATGAAAATTGAATGCTAAATTTTTTAAGTTAAAACACTGTTTGATAAAAATTTAAATGTTGGACTAAAAATAAGTTGTTTAATATGTATGAGATCAAATTTAAAATTTATTATTTTCAAATTATATATTTTAATTTTTATATTGTGATGATGGTGGTGGTAGTGATAGAGTTGATAGTAATGACATGGTGGTGGTGATGGTAGCAGTCGCTATAGTAGTGGTAGTAAAATGATAGTGATGCCTATGACAACAATAGCAATGGTAATGAAGGTGATAGAAATAGTAGTGGCGGCGGCGGCGGCGGCGGCAGCAGAAGCGATAGCGGCGTAGTGGTGGTGGTGGTGGTGGTGGTGGCGGTAGCTATGGTGGCATGATCGTGATGGTTGTAGTGGTAGTGAGTTTATAATAATAATGTATATTAATACTTATATTTAATATTTATAAATTCAGTAAGAATTAAGTAAGTTTCATATAACTTAAAATTTTCTTAAGTTTTAACATACATTTTAAGATGCACTTAAAATTTTAAGTCATATTAATTGTAGCTATCAAGCGGGCTTAATTGATTATCACTTAATACATTTAATTTTAAGTGTTGAATCAGGTTATTAAACAACCCTAGTCACCTATAATTTTAGAGTGATTCTACCATATGTAAATCATAACATTTGTAGTATTGGTTATCACAAATGTCATAATTAAATTCATTTGAGCCATAACTTAAAAAATAAAATAAAATAATAATGAGTCATAACTAAATACTACATAAAATATAACTATTTTTTTTTTGGATTATAACCAAAATAATAATTACAATAGGTCATAATCAACATTATAATGAGTTATAACTAACATTATAACAAATTATAATTAAATACTACAAATACCATAATAGGGACATATGATACCCACCGTATTATAGAATTTTCATAATTTTATCTAAGTTTTATTTTTGCTATTTCCCAAATATAGAAAGTTGACTTTAGGCAAGCATGGGGGCATGGTGGTGCCAATTGTTGAAAGAATAAGGATGGGGACCTAAATTTATGGTCCCCGAAATTATGTAGAAGGGTGATTATATAGTTGAGATTGAATTTGTATAGTATGAAATTTATGTGTAAAATAAACTTAAATCATTAAATGATAATTTTGAATAATTTCTAAATAGTTAATTCTAAATTTGTAATATTACTAATTGTTGAGAACAAAAGCAACATGTTAGGAATGATTGAGTGGCAAATTAAGGCCAATCCAATCTTTGCTCATTGCATCAAAGTTACCTCTAGCATGCTAAAATTCAATATGTGGGGCTTAGTCATTTGGGGGTTGTTTTGGATGTTCTAAATAAGTGTATTTTTTAACTTTTTATAAAAAGATGTATAGAAAAGTAGAGAGGAGATATTGACTGATGTGACCCAAAAAAGATAAAAAGATGGACCAAATTAGTGTATGCCAAACCACCCCTTGGTCTAGGTGGTCATCACTTATTAAAATTCAACATTTTGGGTTAGTCATCTCCAACTTGTTTGAAGAACAAAATTGTTTTAGGCATTTGTCTTTTATTTTTTTGGGCATCGCGTGGATATTTCAGGTCCCCCATTCCATGAGCTTTGGTACCAACCAGCAATTGTGACAAATTCAGGATTACTTTGGCAATTTAATATTTTACTTAAAAAGTTTAAAAGTCAATAAAAAAAATCAAATATTTTTTTTCCATTCTTCCTATTTTTTGCACTTTTTTTTTTTTAAATTTATAAAAGTTAAAAAAAAATATTCTTAAACACTTTAATTATTTTTTATTTCATATTTAAAATAAAAATCACTGAAAAAATTATTTCTCAAACAACTGTGAGAGCTTCAAGTAGATTTTGGCACATTGACTTTGAATTTTGTTTTTCAAAAGGGACAATTAATAGTGCACTTCTTGTGGTAATCCTAGGGTCACACTACAGTTCCGTATCAACATTTCAAAACCCATGGTGGTGATGGATATATATATGACCACCGATGATAGGTTATTTCCTCTAACAAAAAAAAAAAACAAAATATGGATATGTTGCCAAATTCAAGTAGAGCCTTGTTTGGCAAGTGCCACTTTTAGTCAAAAAGTTATTAAAAAAAATCAAAAAGTCAACAATTCATACCAAAAAGTTAAAAATTCTCTTTTTTCTTTACTTTTTGCATATCTTTTCGTAAAAAGTCAAAAAGTCATCCCAAATATACTAATTTTTTTTACATCATATTTTAATCAAAAAATCAAAAAATTATTAAAAAAATCTGTTCCCAAACGAGACCTAAGAACTCTCTCTCTCTCTCTCATGGGAGTGGGAGTGGGAGTGGGAGTGGGAGTGGTCCTCTACGAAATCCCAATTAATTCAGAAGGTGGGATTCAAAAAGAGGTTTTTAATTGGATCTCCAATTGAAAGAAATTGACAGGACCGTTTAGTCTACCCTTATGAGTTCATCACAGAATTTTGATTATGATTTATTCAATTTTCAAGTCCTTATTGAAAGAAAATACCGTACAATCTGTTAAAATTGTATCAATCTGCATTAATTTGTATTGATTCTTTCATTAACTATGAATTTAATTTTGAAATTTATAATTTACTTTCGAAATCACTCCGCTCCTCTATTATTGATATATATATTTTTTTAACCACTAATAAAATATCAAAATTAAAATAAGTGTGAAAGGGATTTAAGATGTAAAATTCGTTTCAAATCAAAGAAAATTGGTAATAGATCCAATCTAAGGAGAGTATAAGGCATTAGATTTAGTGAATATTTTTTGTTGGTAAGAAATTCACACTTTGTGAAATAATTTGGTGAAAAGTTCTAAAGGACATTTTGCTTTCAATTTTACCCCTTGGCTTCTTCTTCTTCTTTTTTTTTTTTTTTTCTAAAAAAAAAAAAAAAAACTTTTGGTTGACTATCTGTTCAAATATTTTGTCTATCTATTCAAATTGATATTTATTTGTCCAAAATTTTCTCCCTCTCTGTTCAATTTTTCTCCTAAATTGTATATCTATTCAATTGTTTCCCTAAATTTTATCTATCTATTTAATTTTTTTCCTAAATTCTATTAAAATTTTCTTATATGTTAAAATAATAAATTATTATCTATTAAAATAACAATTTCTTATCTATTACTCAAATTTGGAAGCCCATTTTTCCTATTTATTTGAAATTCACAAACTAATTTATCTATCTGTAGGAATTATCCACCACCAACACTCAAATATTACACAAAAATTTAAAATTTAAAATTTAAACCAATCTCACTTATTTGTTCAAAATTTGTCATATATTTGTTTCATCATCATTATCATCAACAACAATAATAACACCACCACCACCACTAGATAAACAAAAAAATGAACAACTATTTGTCAATTTTTTTTTTTTTTTTTTGGGGCTACATCTAACCTATTTGTCAATTATTATTATTATTTTTTAAATATGTTACAATCATCATCATCATCATCATCATCATCATCATCATCACTGTGGTGAAAGGGGTTTGAAAATACTCTCTGATCCAGAAAAACCTTCCTGATCCTTGAAATGATACCTAAAAGAGGAACAAACGCTCCGATCGGGGGTGCCGGAATTAGCACTCTGACGAGCAAGTTAGTCTTTTGCTTTAGTGTTTGCTTTTCTTACAAGTTACTTACTATTTTTCACATACATTTACTTCAGCTGAGGCTTCTTCTTTTATATTGTTCTCTGAGGGCCCACGTCCGTATTCAGGAAATTCCTTCCTCACACCTAGGCCCCCCATACGTCATATAAGTTACTTGGACAACTCGGCCCTTGAGCTGGGTCATATTCGGCCAGGGCTTTCAAACGACTGTCCTAGGTCGTCTTGTAGTTGGCTTTCTTCTCAATGTTCTCGGCTTGACCTGAGGGCGAAGCCTAGTTTGAGCCGACTTGTCTACGGCTCATTCATTTTTGGGCCCCACAATTGCCCCCCAAGCATCCGAATTGGATCCTTCCAATTGGCATGTTTGGTTGAAATAGTGCATGCTACTCAGCTGTTTAGAGTAGAAAACCCTCGAAAGTTGGAAATACGAACGGCGCGTTCCTTTTAGTGCTGATTCATTAGAACCGATGCGATGTGAAATTATTACAACTTCCCGTCCCTTCGTATCTGATAGTCATTTAATGCGATTTGAAAACTATCACTCCGTATGCTTTGAATCGAAAGGTTTTTCGCTCTGTGGGAGCCGAATAATAGGAGACGCAATTAGGCCAAGTGCACATTTGGCTGATCGGTATATATTATACTTGCTCCCGTCTCGTACATTCTGGGTGCCGAGTAACTTAATCGGCCATAAAGATCAGTTGAGTAAGGGGCCGATTGAAAGTTGGAATACGGCAAAGGGGGGGAGCGAGTGAACAATCCCATGACGGGTCAAGAGTGGGCCCTACCCTGAGAACCAGGAGTGCATATAAATAGAAGAACAACCAACCAAAGAGAGGTATGTGAGAATTATTACGCTTAACTTAAGATACAAGTAACTAAGAGAGCATACATTGACTTAATCATTGGAGTGCTAATTCTGGCACCCCCGACCGGAGTGTTCATTCCTTTTCAGGTTGCTAGCTGAGGAGAACGAGCGTCCTAGTGGATCAAAAGAGTATTTCCAAACCACTTCCCCACAATTGGCGCCGTTTGTGGGAATACTCACTACATCCATGGCGAGCGTAACGGAAGATCCTCCGATAGTCGCTGATGAAACCACATCGAGAGATGACCTCACTCCAACAAACATGCTGGGACCAGAGAATATCACCGTAAGACGTGCCTTGAACTTCAACTCAGTTGCCCATACCTCACCCTCGACTTCAGCACATGAGACCATGCAAGTGATCATGGAACAGGCAAAGCAAAACAAGCAGAGGTTAGAAAACATGATCCCTGAGAACGAGCGTCTCCGTCAGGATTTGGCCTTGGAAGTGGAAAAATCCAAACAAGCTATACGCCAAGATCCGGGATGACCTCTGAGGAAAGATGGCTGACGACTTCGAGCCCGAAGACAAGAAAGTGACAGTGATTCTGACTCATTATCCCCAGACCCCAAAAAGAAGGGACGAGTCAAAACCACCAGCTCCTCCGAAGAGAGTCCACGTGCACGCCATAAACGAAGACGAAATGGTTCAGATGAAGAGGACCAACATGACCCCTTTGTGCGACGGATCGCAAAGGCAGTATTACCCAAAAAGTTCAAGGCTCCATCATTCACCCTATACGACGGAAAATCGGATCCCACCGACCACATCCATCATTATAAGCAAGCCATGACGCTGCATGCAGACGATGAGGCTCTTATGTGCCAAATATTTCCGAGCAGCTTGGGACCACTGGCCGTCAGATGGTATTCCAAGTTGGAACCGGCATCAATTAAGAGCTTCCATCAACTACAGAAATCCTTCAGGGCAAGATTCATCACCAATGAGGTCCAGCCGAAGCAAGCCGACTCTCTCTGGGCAATGCAAATCCAACCAGGGGAAACTTACGAGCGTATTCGGCACGCTATTGAGAATGCTTCAATCTTGTGGATGACGCCTGCAACGACTCCATGGCCATCACCGCCTTTAAAATGGGGTTGCATCCTGATAGTGCCCTCCGCAGTTCCTTGACTAGGAGGCCCCTAAAATAGTCTGGTCGTTGATGAAGAAAGTTGAGGAATACTGCAAAGTGAAAGATGACACTCTGCGGGTTAAAGCCGGGAACAAGGCCAACAAGACAGCCCCTTCTAAGATTGTTCAGCTGATAAACTCTGTACCATCACGGAGCCCTAAATCACGGAGTCGGGCCAAATGAGACAAGAGACAGGATTCGCATCGAACAAATGACCAATGTTCCCACCGAGCTGGTGAACAACTTCAAACAGATAGCAGGCGCACAAGGCGCGCGGACCAGAAATATACAGAGTTGTCAAAACCGATCAGCACGGTTATGTCTAAAGTCCAACACCTTCCGTTCTTCAAATGGCCATCCAAAATAGTGGGACCTCCCGACACGAGGAGACGGGATAGGCGGTGCGAGTATCATAAAGACCACGGCCATGATACAGAGAGCTGTTATGCATTGAAGGATCACCTAGAGGAATTGGTACAAGATGGTCGGCTTAAGTAGTATGTCCGAAGAGACAACTGGACAAAAGTAGTAGCTTTACGGCAGGATTCACCTCCACTCGGCGTAATCCATATGATATACAGCTTGCCGACGTCATCCGCAGTACATACCATTTAGTCGCATCCTGACCCCCAAAGGCAAATCACACCAGCAAAACGGCCCCATGAAGCTCCAAACATTACCTTCGACGATTCTGATTTGATTGGCGTAACACTCCCCCACATTGATCCGTTGGTCATCGAACTAAGCATAAACTGATTCACCGTTGAACGCGTTTTGATAGACCAGGGGAGTATTTTTGGAAGTTATGTATTACAAGATCTTCATCAAGCTCGGGTTCGCCGAGTTGGACCTGTTTCTGGCTCCTTATCCATTATTCGGCTTCAACGCTAATTCGGAGTACCCGTTGGGCAAAATCACACTACCAGTTCGTGCGGGCTCCCGATCAGTGGATGTGGAATTCTTGGTTGTCAAGCTTCCTTCGCCGTATAATCTCATTATGGGGCGAACTTGGTTGCATACCATGCGGGTCGTGCCAAGCACCTATCACCAACTGCTCCGCTTCCTGACAGAGCACGGCGTTGAGCAAATCCGTGGCTCCTAGAAATCGGCACAAGCATGCTATCTCCTTGCCGCAAAGACATCAAAAGAGTTGGAAGTAAATTCAATTGAGGTGCCGGATCGAGAGAGCCTCGACGATGTTGGGAGACTACCAAGTGAAAAGGCCACGGAAGCCCTGGATCGAGTTACCATTGACGGGAATCCAGGCAGGTTCTTCATGATCAGCGCCTCCCTGAGTGAAGCTGACAGACAACAGCTAATTTCCTTCTTGCTCAGCAACCTTGATGTGTTTGCATGGACACCATATGAGATGCCGGGTGTGGATTCGTCTATTTCGCAGCACCGTTTAAACGTTGATCCTAAATGCAAGCCGATTATTCAGAGAAGCCGACGGTCAGCCGTAGAACTCACTGCTGCCGTTGTTGAGGAAGTTGACCGGTTGCTTGATGTCGGGGCAATCCGGGAAGTTACCTATCCTACATGGCTGTCGAATACTGTGGTTGTCAAGAAGAAAAATGAGACTTGGCGTGTTTGTGTGGATTTCACGGACTTAAACAAAGCTTGTCCCAAGGATTGTTTTCCTCTCCCTAGAATAGACCAACTTGTGGATGCCACGGCGCATCATCAACGTATGAGCTTCCTCGATGCCAATAGAGGCTACCATCAAATTGCCATGCATCCGGAAGACGAAGACAAAACTGTATTCCTCACCCCAGGAGGGACCTATTGCTATAAGGTAATGCCTTTTGGGCTAAAAAATGCAGGGGCAACGTACTAAAGACTAGTCACTGCCATGTTTAAGGAGCAACTCGGCCGAACCATGGAAGTGTACATTGATGATATGGTGGTCAAGTCTAAAGAAGAGCAAACTCATCTGGTCGATCTGGAAGAGACATTCGGCATTTTATGCAAGTACAAAACGAAGCTGAACGCTTCCAAGTGTGCATTTGGGATTAGATCCGGCAAATTCCTTGGCTACATTGTCAACCATTGAGGAATCGAAGCCAACCCGAGGTAAATCAAAGCAATCTTGGAACTCAGCTCTCCCCGTTTGGTGAAAGAGGTTCAAAAGCTGATGGGGATGGCCGCCGTACTCAACAGGTTCATCAGTCGTTCCACAGATCGCTGCTGACAATTCTTTCATACTCTACGGCAGGGTAAGGCTTTTGAATGGACCTCCGAATGCGAAGTCGCTTTCAACGGCCTGAAGACCTACCTCCAATCAGTTCCATTCTTGATAACGCCTTCGGCAGGTGACCCGCTCATTTTATATCTAGCAGTTTTCGACCGGGCCGTCAGCGCCGTACTATTAAAGGAAGAGCTCGGGGAGTAATGGCCAGTGTATTATGTGAGCAAGGCAATGGTTGACACCGAAACACGTTACCTTCCGTTGGAAAAACTCATTCTAGCACTCGTCATGGCAGCAAGAAAGCTGATGCATTACTTTCAGGAGCATACCATCGGGGTACTAACGGACCACCCCCTCCGGTCAGTACTCTATAGTGCAGAAGCATCAGGGTGCATTTCAAAGTGGGCTCTTGAACTCGGCTAGTATGATATTCAGTGTCTGCCTAGAACCTCAATCAAGGGGCAAGTGCTTGCCGACTTTGTGGTCGAATTCACTGGGGTCTTGTCGACTTCAAATCTGATGAAATTTAAGATAAGCCGAACTGGAGAATTTATGTTAGGGACATTTGGCAGTTGTACTGTGATGGATCGTCTAATCAACGCGGCAGCGGGGCCGGAGTAGTGATAATGGCTCCCGACGGGGCAATAATTGAGCAGGCTGTCAAACTTGGCTTCGAAGCATCGAATAATGAGGCCGAATACGAGTCCCTGCTAACCGGCTTGCGGAATGCACACCTCCTAGGTGCTCGGCGTCTGCTTATAGTTTGCGATTCAAAACTGGTAATCAATCAGCCAAAGGGGGAGTACGCGGCAAAAAACGACCGTATGGCTGCTTACATGAAAACGGCAAATTCCTTACTGGCAAAATTTGACCATTATGAATTGAACCAAATAACCCGTGATCAGAACACACATGCAGACGCCCTAGCTTGCCTATCCTCCTCCATTAACTCAGAGATTAAATAGACAATTGAAGTGGGTTTCATCCCTAAGCCGAGCATTGGCCCTTCAGAGGAAGCCCAGATCAATGTCATAGAGTTAGAGCTGAGTTGGATGGACTCCATTGTTGCATTCCTATCTTTTGAACAGCTCCCGTTGGATAAAAAAGAAGCACACAAGCTGCGAAACAATGCCCTGCGATACTATTTGGATCCGCAAGGAAAACTTTACAAAAAATCCCTTTCTAGCCCGAACCTAGAATGCGTTCATCCGAGTAAAGTCGAGGGACTACTGACTGAAATACATGAAGGTAGCTGTGGTGCCCGCTCTGGCGGGCACTCTTTGGCCCATCGTGCTGTGACACAGGGGTATTATTGGCCGACAATGAGAGCTGATGCCGAATGTTATGTGAAGAAATGTGAGCGATGCCAGAAGTTTTCTCCCTTAACCCATCTGCCTGCTGAAGAGTTAAGCTCTATAACCAGTCCTTGGTCGTTCGCCCAATGGGGACTTGACATCGTCGGACCATTGCCCTGCGCCCCGGGCAACAAGCGATTTTTGATTGTTACAACAGATTACTTCACAAAATAGGTGGAAGCGGAGGTGCTAACCACATTCGAGATAATGATGTGAAGCATTTTGTATGGAGAAACATCATAACGCGATTCGGCATTCCAAGAGCACTTATTTCAGACAACGGCACCTAGTTTGATTGCGGTGTCTACCGGGAGCTGTGTAGCAAGTACGGTATTCGGCCCTATTATTCCACCCCGGCTTATCCGCAGAGTAATGGCCAAGCTGAAGCCTCCAACAAATCTATTTTAGATGGCATCAAGAAGAGGTTGGAGAAAGCTAAAGGCAGATGGGTCGAAGAATTGCCAAGTGTGTTATGGGCTCATCGCACTACTCCGAGGCGGTCCACTGGGGAGACGTTGTTCGCTTTATGCTTCGGAACGCAGGCAATCATCCCCTTGGAGATCGGCCTCCCAACCTTGAAATCAAGAGTTTTTGACTTGGGCCTAAACGACATGATGTTGGCCTTGGATTTGATTCTGATTGAAGAACGAAGAGACCGTGCCCTTGCATCCATGGCACGGTACTAGCAGCAGCTTGCTAAGTCATATAATCAACGTGTTCAACTGCGCCGCTACACACTAGGAGAGTTGGTTCTGAAGAAAGTGCTTCCAGCTGCCAAGAATCCGGCTGATGGAAAATTGGGTCCTACTGGGACGGCCCCTATTAGATCGACTCAATCGTGAGAGTAGGGCCATATCGGCTCAAAGACATGTTTGGGAGAAGTCTGCCACGGCCTTGGAATTCCACGCATTTGCGTAAATTCTATCATTAACCCGACTTGTGGGGCATGATACTTGTTTTGAATGTTCGCCATGTACAAGTTTCATTTTTTGCAATACAAAGTTTGTTGTTTCCTCACTGAAATTCAGCTTATTAAAAAGTCTTCCGATTAAGCCTCTAGATTCGGAGCCCCATCAGTGCATGACACTTTTGGGCCGATTAAGCCTCCGGATTCGGAGCGCCCTTCGTGGATATCATGATTAGCCAAAGATAAGTCTCCGGATTCAGAGCCCCATCAGTGCATGACACTTTAGGGCCGATTAAGCCTTCAGATTCGGCCAAAGATAAGTCTCCGGATTCGGAGCCCCATCAATGCATGACACTTTTGGGCCGATTAAGCCTCTAGATTTGGAGCGCCCTTCGTGGATATCGCGATTGGCCAAGATAAGTTTCCGGATTCGGAGCCCCATCAGTGCATGACACTTTTGGGCTGATTAAGCCTCCGGATTCGGAGCGCCTTTCGTGGATATCCTGAAGTCTCCGGATTCGGAGCCCCATCAGTGCATGACACTTTTGGGCCGATTAAGCCTTTGGATTCGGAGCGCCCTTCGTGGATATCGCGATTGGCCAAAGATAAGTCTCCGAATTTCGAGCCCCATCAGTGTATGACACTTTTGGGCCGATTAAGCCTCCGGATTCGGAGCGCTCTTCGTAAATATCGCGATTGGCCAAGATAAGTCTCCGGATTCGGAGCGCCATCAGTGTATGACACTTTTGGGCCGATTAAGCCTCCAGATTCGGAGCCCCATCAGTGCATGACACTTTTGGGCCGATTAAGACTCCGGATTCGGAGCGCCCTTCGTGGATATCGCGATTGGCCAAGATAAGTCTCTTGATTCAGAGCCCCATCAGTGCATGACACTTTTAGGCCGATTAAGCCTCCAGATTCAGAGTGCCCTTCATGGATATCGTAATTGGCCAATGATAAGTCTCCGAATTTAGAGCCCCATCAGTGCATGACACTTTTTGGCCAATTAATATTCTGATTCGGAACGCCATCCGTGCAGCCCACTTTTAGGCAGAATAAATAAGCCTCCGAATTCGGAGCCCCATCCGCAAAATACACGTTTGGGCCGAATAATCTCCCGATTCGAAGCACCCTTCGTAGATGCCACGATTGGGAGACAAGATGCCTCGGAACTCGGCGATTCTTTTATTTGTATTATGATTAACAAGCATAAATGCAATAGACGAAGAGCGGAAAAAGAGCAGAAACATTATTCCAACGTTTAAAACGATACGTTTTATTAAATTGATCGAAATTACATAATTTACATTGAACTTGCGTTAAAAACGCTACAATAGATTCATCTTTATTCGGCATCACCTTCGTCGTCACTCTTTTCGATTTCATAAGCTGCAAAAGAAAAATCGTTGCTCTGGTATTATGGCAACACCGAGTCAATGCCTGCGTCCCTGAGAGCCTCCGCGGCACGAAGGGCCTTAACCCAACCGTGCTTGAACCCCCGGTTCTCGCATCGGCAGACCTCATCGGCGAGCTTTTCCTTGGTCTTGTCTATCCCGACTTTTCGGCCGTCGTGGAAGCCTTTCTCATAAGCCCTGGACCTTGCAGTCTCTATTGCAAACATGCTTGCCATATCTCGATCGGCAATCGCATGACTTATCAGCCGTTAGGTCACCCTTTCCTCCATGACTGGGTTGGATGGTTCGGCCGCACGTGGTTCGGCAGTTTTGGTCTTTCTTAACTCATGCTCAGCCTTCTCCGCGCGAGCCTCCAAGTTTCGAATTCGTTCGTTCTTCTGCTCTATCTCCCGTCGGGCAGCACGAAGACGCATGCCGATTTCATAGGCGGTATACAGCCCTTTCACCGCACCGTGGATGCCTTCTCGAAGCACTTCGAAATCCTGACGACTGACCATCGACTGCTAGACTTCTGGTGGAAAAATTTGCCGAGGGAACTCAACCGCCACACCTGGATCGTGAACAATTGAATCCGCTTCTGTCATGGGTTTGTTCCCCACAAAAACGGCAAAACTCAACGGTCGCGGGGTCGCATCGGGTTCACTTCTTGGTCGCGGTTGAGGGGAGCTACCCCGTTGCTATTTTTCCATTCTGGGTGATCTACTTCGACGACGTGGGGACTGACGTTTTTCCCGTTCCCTCAACGTCCTACTTCTCGTGCGCATATGCTCGCCAGTGTGATCCATCTCTGAATCCAGCTTAGCTAACGTCCTCCCTTCTCCTTTGCTGTTGAAAAATAGTCTACGTGACATTCGCACTTATCTAACAGACTGGTTTAAACAATGTTAGTGGGGTGTTTGGGGGGCAATTGTGGGAGCCGAATAATAGGAGACGTAGTTAGGCCGAGTGCACATTTGGTTGATCGATATATATTATACTCGCTTCCGTCTTGTACGTTCTGGGTGCCAAGTAACTTAATCGGCCATAAAGATCAGTTGAGTGAGGGGCTGATTGAAAGTTAGAATACGGCAAAAGGGGGGGGGGGTGAGTGAACAATCACATGACGGGTCAAGAGTGGGCCTTACCCTGAGGACCAGGAGCGTATATAATTAGAAGAACAACAACCAAAGAGAGGTATGTGAGAATTATTACGCTTAACTTAAGATACAAGTAACTAAGAGAGCATACACTGACTTAATCGTCAGAGTGCTAATTCCGGCACCCCCGACTGGAGTGTTCATTCCTTTTCAGGTTGCTAGCTGAGGAGAATGAGCATCCCAGTGGATCAAAAGAGTATTTCCAAACCACTTCCCCACACGCTCCTTCATTTGGTATTCTTCATATCAGCCTTTCTTCTTCAAGACTTCTGCAATTTTGATTCCGCTTTCCACTGTTCATCTTCTTTTTTGACCTGTAAGTTCCATCTTCTCTTTATCTGCATTCATTCCAGTCATTGTGTCTTATTTAGTACACATTTTTTTTATTCCATCGTTAATGGCAAAGTATTTGAAAGGTCTCCTCTCTGAGGAGCGAGTCACAGCATTCCGTCGTCATTTTTCAATCCCAGACGACGTCCAACTATCACTTGTTGCAGACACCGTAGTTGATATAGAGAGGGCTGATACGAACACCATTATCTTTCCTCTTCTGTCAATCGCTAAGGGTGGGGTTCGTTTCCCCCTCCATCATCTTCTTAGGATCGTTCTATGCTATTAGGGATTAATCCCTTCTCAGTCTAACGTGAACTTCTACTGAATAATTATAGGTATGGTAGAATTGGACCTGCGATTGAGACTTAACCTAGGAATCCTAGCTATTCGGCATTATTACATTATCGCAAAGTCAACCGGTAGGCAGGGCCGTTATTTAGTAAGAGCCAAGGACGTAGATCACCACTTGGTGACTATGCTTGCCAGCTCTGGTAAGAGAGTTGATGATGTCATGGTCACCGTCTGAGGCAATTGGGAATTTAGTGAGGGAAAAGATCGCCTGGACCTAGTGCCGAGGCAAAAAGGCGAGTTAGATGGTCGACTACAATTGTTGTCATATTATTTTTATTTTATTTTATTTTTATTTTTAGATGGATTCTGGCTTAAACGCTGTATATTGATCGTTCTTTTTGTGTCGTGTAGGTAACGATTTAAAAAGAGTGTGAACATCAACAGATGAAGCCGTTATTAGCCAAGTGAAGGCAGTCCTTAATTACAAAGGACGTGCGAATCTTCAAGGACAAGGGGGGGCCGCACACATTTTGCTGAGCTACGACCCAACCTACGCCACCTTTTCGGCTGCAAACAATATCCCTATGCAGATAGGTGAACGACAACTCACAACACTTATATTCCCCAACTACAAGAGCTTGAGGGACATTGGTGTTGAATGTTCCGATACCGGCGAACCCGACGTCGGCGAACAAGTCAGCGAAGAAGCATTATCAGAGGGTCGTAAAAGGGAGTAGGAACTTAACTGAGAGCTTGAATTAGCTTTTGAGCGTATCAGTCTGGATCATATCGACCATCCTTCCACTTTAGGCCGAGTAGATTTAGCTACTCCAGAGGACGATATCTTCAACGATTTAGACAATTTACCTGGGGTCGAGTCCAAGGCCAAGGAAATGGTGGAGAATCCCTCACCCAATTTGCCAGGAGGAGAAATGCCAAAAAAATGGCGGCAAGGAGAAAGGCAGGGGGTGCTGAGGTGAGCTAAGAAACTTCTCCCCTAGAGGTTGCTCTAGAAGAAACGGCCCGTGAGATTGTAGTGACTGACTCAGTTCCTGAAGAATAGTAGGAGTAGCCAACTGAAATCTCAAGTGCCGATCAAAGAGGACAAAAACACCCTATTGAGGCCATTGCCAAGTTATCGGAGGCGCTAGTTGATAAACGGCCAACAGTGTTTACATCGTTTGATTCCTCCGACACTTTCATCGTTCAACCACGGATAAGGGGTTTTTCAGTTCCTGCCAGCAGGTCGGCCATCAAAGATTCAGCTCTGGCCCTAAGTGTGGCATCGGTGCTTTCCTTTCCTACAGGCAAGGCTGCATTCCGTGCCGAACAAGATGTGATTTCAATTGCATTGGCGGCACAGTCAGCTGTACTGGTAAATATATCCTGGAATATAAATCCTTTCATTTTTCATGCTGACTAATCATGCCTTTGCTTCGTTATCTTTGTTAGGCGGCGAGAAAGATTGTCGAGATTGGCTGTCATCACTACGACGTCATGGAATGACTCGACATTCTTGAAAGCCAGCTTGAGGAGGAAAAAAGCAAGGCCACAGCAGCTGCAGCCGACTTGGCTGAGGCGATGACGAAGGCGGAGGTCGAAACCACAAAGGTTGAAGAGGAGCGAGCAAGAGCCGTTGTTAAGGAAGAGAAAACTCAGCACACCGACTTGCTTCGTAGGGCTGCTGAAGAGAGAGGAAATATGATAGATGGCTCCCTTAAGTCGGCCAAAGAGGAGATCGCAAAGCTAAAGACCGAACTTGAGGAGGCGAAGAAGGCAAGGGAACTCGTTGAGGCGAATGCGGCTAATGCTTTTAATGCCGGAGAGCGTGCGGCCAAGGAACTGTATGCAGACAAAGCCTTGAAGTTTGAAAACCGAGGCTTCAAGTATGGCTGGCTCAAGGCTTTGGCTACCGCCAAGGTGACTCTTGATTAACCCATTCCCTGCGAGCAGTTGGAAGTTGAACTGCTGGAGTCGAATCTTGAGGATGAAACGAACTTGAATTACTCATTAGTTTTGTTTTGTTTATTTTTTTTTTCTATTTTGTTTAGCTTTGTATTAGGGCTATGTTCATGTATAAAGTGACGGATGTACTTGGGCAGTTTATTAATAAAAATAGCCATTTTGTGGATAAAAATCTCTGAACAAAAATGTGCTGCATAACTAATTTCAGACACCAAAATAAAAATGGAAGTGGACTCATAATACGGTCGAGTTGAATTCACAATACAGTGTTGTTTCGGCCAAATAAGTGTAAGCCGAATAGATTTATAAATCTGTTCTTGCCTCGTTGACCACATAGCATAACCGCCAAATAGGTAAAAGAAACAAAGCAACTAGATGTGGTTAGGTGGGGCAGTATCTAAATTCGGCTAAATCTGTGTAGGCCGAATAGATTCATAAATCTACCCTTGCCCTAGTTGACCACACAGCATAACCGTCGAATAGGTAAAAGACACAAAGCAACTGGATGTGGTCAGGTGGGGCAGTATCTGAATTCGGCTAAATCTATGTAGGCTGAATAGATTCATAAATCTGTCATTGCCCCAGTTAACCACATAGCATAACTGTTGAATAGATAAGGAGGTGGCGGCGAGCCCTGGCGCTTCATAATTGTTGTACCCGTAATTAATAAAATGGGATAGCCAGGCTTTTATGGGGCCTGAGCCTCTTTAAATAGACATTATCCAGACCTGCTAGAGAGCACATCAGTGTCTAAGAGCAAAAAAGAAAAAGTAAAAGAGCATTGCGTCAACCTAAGCAAGCTTCTATGTCTACCAGACTATTTTTCAACAACAAAGGTGAATGGAAAACTTTAGTAGAGCTAGACAAAGAAATGAATAGTGAAGCTGGTGGCGAGTACTCACAAATAGGAAATATAACGTTGGAGGAGTGAGGGAGACATCGATCCCCCCGACGTCAAACCAGGTCTCCAAGAGAGGGCGAGAAATCGCCTAGGAGGGGGGCACAATGAAGGAGCACAAGAGCTGGGGGTGCACAGGCCTCTGTAAGAAATGAAACGAATAGACCACCCCGCCCTTTAAGTTTTTCGGTCTTTATTGGAAACAAACCAATGACCGAGGCGGATTCAATTGTCTGTGATCCGAATGTTGCAGTAGAGTTTACTCGACAAATTTTTCCACCTGAAGTGCAACAATCAATGATCGGATAGGGTGATTACGAAATATTCACAGAAGGCGTCCATGGGGCGGTTAGAGGACCCTATAGCTCATATGAGATTAGCATGCGCCTTCGTGCTGCGCAGAGAGAAATTGAACAAAAAGATGGGCGTATTCGGAACTTGGAGTGCCGTGCGGAGATGGCCGAGAATGAGGCGCGAAAAGCTAAGGCCGCCAAGTCACAGTCGGCGGGCGCAACAAACCTAGTCGTTTTAGAAAAAGTGAACCAACACCTCATAGTCATGCCATAGCCAATCGGGATATGACAAACATGTTCACAAAAGAGGAGATAAGAATGTGGGCTTATGAAGAAGGCTTCTTTGATGGAAGAAAAATGGGCATTGAGAAGACCAGGAAAAAGTTGGCAGATGATGTTTGCCGATGTGAGAACTGTGGGTTTAAGCATGGATGGATTAAGGCTTTACAAGCTACTGGTATTGACTCGGCGTCTCCATTATACCAAAATTACAAGGTTCCCTTCGAGGCTTATGACACCAAGAAGACGGATAATGATGATGATGATGATGAAGGTGCCGACTCGGAGAAGGCCTAAATAATCAGAACACCATGTATTGTAATTTTTATTCTGGTAAGGACCATGTATTTATAACAAGAAGCCATGTATTGCTGCTTAAAATAAAATTATTGTTTATTTGATTGGCATTTTTGCTAGCTTTGTTAGAACTGCATGTCTGTGAAGATGTATGAATCTTCATTGCATTTATCTTAATGATGCATGTTTAGAACCGTTTGTGTATTGACCCATGCAAGTCCATTGCACGAATCTGCCAAATTAGGAAATTTTCCACCCGTGCAGTGGGCGCTCTAAACTCGGAGGCTTGTTTGGCCAATTATGCCGATCACGAAGGGTGTTCCGAATTCGGAGTGTTTGTAAAGGCCAGACGTGATTAAGCATGAAGAGCACTCCAAATTTGGAGGCTTGTTCAGCCAATCGTGGCGAGCACGAAGGGCGCTCCAAATTCGGAGTCTTTGTAAAGGACAAACGTGATTAAGCACGAAGGGTGCTCCAAATTCAGAGGCTTGTTCGGCCATTCGTGTCGAGCATGAAGGGTGCTTTGAATTCTTCTTTATAAAGGCCAAACGTGATTAAGCACGAAGGGTGCTTCGAATTCGGAGGCTTGTTCAGCTAATTGTGCCAAGCACGAAGGACGCTCCGAATTTGGAGTCCTTATAAAGGCCAAACGTGATTTAACACGAAGGCGCTCCGAATTCAGAGGCTTGTTCGGCCAATCATGCCGAGCACGAAGGGCGCTCTGAATTTGGAGTCTTTGTAAAGGCCAAACGTGATTAAGCACGAAGGTCGCTCTGAATTCGAAGGCTTGTTCAGCCAATCATACCGATCACGAAGGGCGCTCTGAATTTGGAGTCTTGTCCAGTTGGTTGGCCATTCGAAATGACACGAGAGAGGCACATTGAATCACTGATTTGTATAGATGAACACACGGTTACATATCAGAAAAACATAATATTCAAGTGATTTAATGATAAAACTTGCGCAAGTGCGTGGAATTTCAGGGTCGGGGAAATTTTGTGCCAGTCATGTCTGAGAGCCGATATGCACCTGCACCGGCAATCGAATCAATCTGATAGGGACCGTTCCAGTTGGAGCCTAGTTTTCCATCCGCTGGGTTTTTTGTAGTAGGAAGCACTTTTTTGAGGACCAATTCTCCAGGGACATAACGGCACAACTGCACACCCTGGTTATATGAATTGGCAAGTTGATGCTAATATCGTGCCATATGTGCAAGAGCTCGATCTTGGCGTTCCTCGATCAAATTCAGGTCTAGAGCCAGCATCATGTCATTCTGTCTTGTGTCAAACGCCTTTGATCTTAGAGTGGGCAGGCCGATTTCAAGAGGGATGATGGCTTCTGTGCCAAAGCACAAGGCGAATGGGGTTTCTCTGGTGGACCACCTCGGAGTGGTGCGATGAGCCCACAATACACTGGGCAACTCTTCAACCCACTTGCCCTTGGCCTTCTCCAACCGCTTCTTGATTCTGTCCAGGATCACTTTATTAAAGGCCTCAGCCTGACTATTACTTTGTGGGTAAGCTGGTGAGGAAAAGTAAGGCCTGATACCATACGTGTCGCACAGCTCCCGTTAGACGCCACAATCGAATTGGGAGCCATTGTCAGATATAAGTGCTCTGGGTATGCCAAATCGGGTTATAATGTTTTTCCATACAAAACATTTAGCATCAACATTGCAGATATGTGCCAGTGATTCTACCTTGACCCATTTTGTGAAATAGTCTATTGCAATAATCAAGAATCGTTTTTTTCCTAGAGCCCTTGGCAGTGTTCCAACGACATCCAGGCTCCACTGAGCAAAAGGCCAAAGGATGGTAACAAAATTCAATTCTTTGGTGCGTAAATGAGTTAAGGAGGAGAACTTCTGGTATTGCTCACATTTCTTTACGTAGTTCTTGGCATCAGTATGCATGGTTGGTCAGTAATACCCCTGGGTAACAGCCCTATGGGCCAATGAACGCACTCCAGAATGGACACTGCAACTGCCTTTGTGTATCTCGGCCAGGAAATCCTCTACTCTATCTGGATGAACACACTCCAAATACGGCGCTAAGAGAGATTTTTTGTAAAGCTTTCTGTGGGGATCCAAATAGTACCGTAGGGCTTTGTTTCGCAGTTTATGGGCTTCTTTCTTATCTGTGGGCAACTGTTCAGAGGAAAGAAATGGGGTGATGGGATCCATCCAGCTCGGCCCTAAATCAATGATGTTGACGCGAACAGATTCGAGGGGACTGATACATGGCTCTAGAACGAACCCCATTTCGATAGTACGCTTGACTTCCGAATTAATGGTAGAAGCCAAATAGGCGAGGGCATCCGCATGAGTATCCTGGTCATGAGTTATCTGATTCAACTCATGGTGGTCAAACTTTGTGAGCAAGGAATTTCCCATTCTCATATAAGTTGCCATTTGGTCGTTTTTTGTAGCATACTCCCCTTTCAGTTGATTAATGACCAATTTTGAATTGCAGAAAACCTACAACCACTTGGTGCCTAGGTGGAGCGCATTACGGAGGCCGATTAGCAATGTTTCATATTCAACCTTGTTGTTTAACGCATCGAAGCCCAATTTGACTACTTGTTCCATTATCGCACTCTCAAGGGTCATGATCACTACTCCTGCCCCACTTCTACGCTAGTTGGATGACCCATCGCAGTACATCTATCAAATATCCCCGACATACATTCTCCATTCTGGTTTAGGCTGAGGGGCTGGTTGGTTAGGTTTGAAATCGGTGTGGCAAGTAAATTCGGCAATGAAGTCGGCTAAACCTACCCCTTGATGGCTGTTCTGGGCAAGAACTGGAGATCGTACTGGCCGAGTTCCAATGCCCATTTTGACTCATCTTGACGATTCTGCACTACAGAGTACTGCTCGGAGAGGATAGTCCGTTAGTACCCCTATAGTGTGAGCTTGGAAATGGTGTATTAGCTTCCTGGCGGCTACCACCAGAGCCAAGATAAGCATTTCTAGAGGTAGGTACTGTGTTTCGGCATCGACCATAGCTTTGCTCACATAGCAGATGGGTCTTTGCTCATCGAGTTCTTCCTTTAGCAATACGGTGCTGACTACCCAATCAGAGACTACCAGATACAATATGAGTGGGTCCCATAGAGATGGGATTTCTAAGTGGAATGGAACAGAGATATGTTTTCAATTCATCTAATGCGGTCTGGCATTCGGGGGTCCACTGAAATGATTTTTCCTGCTAAAGCATATGAAAGAATGGTCTACAACGATCTGAGGAACGACTAATGAATCTATTAAGAGCTGCGGCCATCCCCATTAATTTCTAAATGTCTTTGACCGACTGAAGGGAATTGAGTTCGATAATGGCCAAAATTTGCTTCAAATTGGCTTCTATTCCACAATGGTTTACAATATAACAGAGGAATTTTCCAAATCCGATACCAAATACACACTTGGCGGCGTTTTGTTTTATCTTGCACTTCTGAAGAATGTCAAATGTTGTGGCTAAATCGGCTAAGTGAGTATGCTTTTTCTTGGATTTCACAACCATGTCATCGATAAATACTTCCATGGTATGGCCGAGTTGTTCCTTAAACATGGTGGTGACCAATCTCTGGTATGTTGCCTCCGCATTCTTTAGTCTGAAGGGCACGACCTTGTAGCAATAGGTTCCTCACGAGGTGAGAAATGCGGTCTTTTCTTGGTCCTCCGAATTGTAGACACCCCATTTTTGACTAACCTTAAGACTCAGACATCATCACCTGAGCGCTCGATTATCGCGCATGTTTGTGCTCGTTTCGAGTTTCCGGAGTTTTCGGCTGAATGCCTTGCCTCCGGGCCTCTAAACTCTTTGTGTTTTGGCTTGGTTTGTAGATCATGCCTTGTTGCCATTGCCTGGAGGGAGAGAGAGGCCTGTAGGCCACCTTTTGTAGTCGTAGACTACTTTTCCCTCTTGTAGGCTAGTTTCCGGTTTCCGGAGCCTTCGGCCGAGCGCCTTGTCTCGGGACCTCTTAACGTTCTTCTCTTGGCCTGGCTTTTGGACCATGCCTTGTTGCCTTTGCCTAGAGGGAAACAGAGGTCTGTTGACCACTTTTTGTAGTCGTAGACTACCTTTCCCTCTCGTAGATCACTTTTTGTGCTCGTTGACTAGTTTTCGGGGCTTCCGGCTGAGTGCCTTGCCTTGCGGACTCTTGTCTTGCTTCCTTTTTGGTTTTGGTTTGAACCAAACCTTCTTATCCTTTGCCTGGAGAGTGGAACAGGGGTGTAGACCAGTTTCTCCCCCTGTAGACCACTTTTCTTCCCTACCAGCCAGTTTTCTGGTCGGCTAGGTAAGGTGGGTGGTCTGTGAACCACCTAAAGTGGTCGGCAACCATGCCACCACCTCCATTTCTCTGTGCAGACCACCTTTCCCCCCTTGCCGACCACTTTTTGTCCTTGCAGACCACTTTTTCTGGTCAGTCGACTAGTGGGAGTGGTCGGTCGACCACTTCAACTGGTCGGCAGCTTTCCTGCACTTTCTGCAGATATTTTTCTTGCCAGCTGTGCCAGCTGTTGGGCACAGAAAGCATCCTCCATACACGTGTATGGAGGGATTGCACCAAGCTTCTAGCTTGTTCAACAAGCTTGAAACTTGGAATTCTATTTAAGGGAGCCTCCTCCCTCTTGTCTCAGGTTCAGAAAAATCGATTGAGGGCTATACATATCATTCTATCTCTATATTGCTCCCTCTCTCTATATTTGTTCAATTTTGTGCTCAAAAGTGCCATTTCTTCACACTTTTGCACACAAACACCTAGTGAAACACCTTCGCTTTGGAGCTGAGGCACCTTGAAGCTGGTTTTGGGGTTTTTGGATTGCTTTTGGTCAAAAAAAGTTACTGGAGTTGCTGCTTTGTCCTTGTTCATCAAGGGTAAGAAACTAGCCCCTTAAAGCTTTGTTTTTGATTAAGTCTTTGGCCCTATTTGCATGATGTTTTAGGCCTAACTTTAAACAGCAAAAAGCTTTATTTTCAAGTGTTTAAGATGTTAGTTTGAGGCCTCTTTGGTGTTGGGGGTGGTCTACCCCGTTTTGTGCCTTATTTTGCTTTGTTTTGTGCCACCTCTTTAGGCCTTTGAGATCACCTTTGTTTGGTCTCTTCACCACTGAATTCCAGAGGAATTTCAGTGGTGGAAAGTGTGTTTTGAGGCCCTAAATGGGTGGGAGTTGTCCCTCCTCCTCTTCTCTTGTGTGCTTGTGTTAATGGCTCACCAAGTTAGCATGTTTTTCTACCTCCTTGGGGCCCCATCTTAGCATGTCTTAGGCCTTATTTTAGCATGTCATAACATTGTTTTGGGTTGGTTTGGTTATCTCTTGCATGCTTCTTGCACTTGTAGTGCAATTCCACTCACTGGCCTAACATGCATCATGCTTTGGACCATCATTCTGGCATGTTTTTGGCTCCACTCCAGCAAGCTTTTACTCATGTTTTGCCATGCTTAAGCTCTTTTTTAAGTTGTTTTGGTCATGCATGCCTTGCTTTGTATAGCCATAGTGCAATCTTGCTCACTAGCTTTGAGTTTTCAAGTCACTAGCATGCATTGCTTGGGCTATTTGCATGATTTAGCATCATTTGATATGTAATTTCAGTGTATTTAGTGTGGTCATACTCTCCCATGCTTCACTCTTTCAATGCTTTTGGAGGGTTGTGCCTTATGCCTTAAACATGAGCCAATATGTATGCCATCTTGCCTAAGCTTTTGGGTTGCCATATCAATGTGTTTTTGGTGTTATTTTGCCATGATACAACTTTGTTTTTAGTTGGTTAGAGCATCCTCTATTTGCTTCTTACACTTGTAGTGTAATCATGCTCATTGGCCTAGTGTACTTGTTGTTTTGGCCCTTCATGCTAGCTTGTCTTGGCTATACTCCATACATGTTTTAGAATTATTTTGACTTGCTTTAGGACTATTTTAGGTGTTCTTGGCCTTTTGGGGCTTGCTTTGTATAGCTATAGTGCAAGTGCCTATGCTAGTTTTAAGCTTTGAGTCTCCTAGCATGCTTCATTTGTGACATGTGCATGATTTGGCATCATTTAACATGTTATTTCAGAGCATATAGTATTTCCATGTTCTCACTTCCTTCACTCTTTGAATGCTTTTAAGAGTTATGCCTTTGTGCCTTGCTTATGGACCAATGCGTATGCATGCTTGTCTAGGCTTTTGAGCTCTCATCCCAGCATGTTTTGGTCTTTGTTTTAACCTAATTGAGCTCTGTCTATGTTTGGTTCAATCCTTTGTGCCATGTATTGCATGCCTCTTGTGTAGTTCCCTTTAGTAGCCTTGTGCCTTAGGCCCTCTTGCATGCTATATTTGTGTTGTTTGAGTGATTTGGCATCATTTCACACACGATTTCAGTGCATATAGTGTAGCTACACTCTCACATTTGTCACTTCTTCATCATGTTTGAGAGTTGTGCTTTTATGCCTAGTTGATGAGCCATTACATGAGCATGCATGTCTTGCCTTTTTGTGCCTAAGTTTTGGTGTGTTGGCCACTGTTTTGGCATGCATGAAGTCAGTTTGGGGCTGGTTTGATCCATTGAGCATTGCATTACATAGCCCTTGTGTTGTATCCTTCACTACCTTTAATGCTTAAGGACCCTAGCTTGCCATGCTCATGTTGCTGTTGCATTGCATGGTGTTCGGAATGTTATTGCATTGCATTGTGTTTGGATTGGATGTTAATCCAAACACGAGAAACGAGGGGTGTTTCATACTTGAAGTGATGAAATGTGCCTCATTTCTCGGTTGCCGACCCTCTTGATCAAGCATGATAGAGGTGGAGGCTCTTATGTGTTATTTGTGCATTCATTGACATTGAATTGTGCAAACTTGGCTTCTCGGCCATCGTGCATTGCGATGCTCGGTTGGTAGCCCGAGAGTTGAAAACCGCACTCCTTTGAGCTTGAGAAATGATAGGGAGAGTGGTTGTGCACACATACCTTGCAAATACACTGCTGTGCCCCTTCTTGTTCTTTGTTGCAGCAAATTGGAGCTTGGCAGAATTTTCTGGTCGGCAGACCAGTAAAAGTGGCTAGCCAACCACTTTTTCTGGTCTACAGCAAATTTTTCTGGTCTACAAGTGGTCTACAGCACCATTTTCTGGTCGGCAGCGCTCTTGGAGGTCTCCATGTTGGAGTAGAAGCTATCTAGAGGTTTGTGTAGTGTTCTGAGATCAAATGCAAATAGAGACAAGTCTGGGCATCGCAATGGATTTCTGAGCGAGAAACCAAGTGCATGCATTGTTCAACTTTCCATAGCAGAGCTGAGTAGTGTAGTTTAATGCTTACTTGATAATTAGCATGTTTATGTTTAGTTAATTTGTTAATTAATTAAAGTGATGTAATAATTAGTTGTAGCTAGTTATTCAATTCGTGTTTTGTAATAACTAGTCTAATTAGATTATTAGATTAGTTAGATAGCTTAGCTTAGTGTAGCTAGCTTAGCTTATTCTTTCGGACCCTCCGTCGAGAGGGCAAATGTTGTAATAAGTGTGCGTGTGTGTGATGCATGTCTTCCAACCCCACGTCTTTCTCCCTTTTATTTACCAGCTTTCAGTGGTTAGTTTAGGGCATATCTCAATTAGCATACTTATGCTTTGCATGCGTGCATCATTCATTTGTCTTGCATGCACTGGGCTCGGCGCATCATACAAGCTGCATTGTACTTTAATACACTTTCTTGAATACGTATTTCAAAGCATGTTATCAAGTGTTGCATTCATATGCCATTCTAGATAGCCGAGCCTATTTAGCTGCATTTTTGCATGTGTTGCATTAGACATTCTTGGCATAGCTAGGATCATGCATTGATTACTAACTAGCTTCTTTTTTGGCTCGGAGTACACTGTGAGTGTTTATGCTTTAGCATCCTTGCATGTGTGTAAGTGACTGCCATGATAGCATGCTTGCCATGAGGCCAACTGCTTAAGTGTTTAACTGCATGAATGCCTGTGGATGAAGGCTCCATTGCTTGAATTGGTACAATTCATCAAAATGTGAGTTTTAAGCCCACTTGAAGTGGCAAATCATCATGTTTTAAGCCCACTTGAGGGTGGCAAATCTGCGACTTAGCCTACTTGCGAGTAGCGACTTCAAACCATTTTCAAAAACAAACATGAGATGTTTTGTTCCAAATTGAGTGATTAAGTCTATACTTGTATGTTGTGCGCATCACATAGTAAGGTTAGCTAATAAACTGGAATAAGAACACATGTGTTTTCAAAACAACATATCATGTTAGTAGAGGCTGATCTTTGATCAGGCAAGCGGGGGTGCTCATTTCAGGACCTTCCCCTCTCGTACCCAAGTTCCTGAGCCGAGGCAACTTTGGTGATGACGGACACGTGGCCTTAGGCACGAGTCAGGGTTTCCTAAATTTTCCAAAAATAAAATATTTTGGTGGTGACTTTGAAATCTGGCAAAGCAGTCCATGTTTGGCGCTTTTTGACTCAAAATTGATTTTTCAAAACCAATTGACGGATTTGGACTCTTTAGTGATTTATCAGTCTTACATTGCACTTTGTGAGACTAGATTCAGAACCGTTACAGGAGTCCGAACTGTAGTAGCTAGAACAACAATTTCGCGCCCTCGTGCGTGGAGCGGAGTTCGGGCAGTCTACACGAATGCATGGGAATTTGCTGGTAACCCTTGTATGCATCCAAGAAGCTCATGTGTTGGTGGTGTGCAGTTGCGTCCACAAATTAATCGATCTTGGGGAGGGGGAAACAATCTTTGAGACAGGCTTTATTGAGGTCCGTGATGTCCACACACACGCGCCAAGATCCGTTTTCTTCTTGACAACCATAGTGTTAGACAACTACGTAGGATAAGTGACTTCCCGGATTGCCTGAGCCTCCAGGAGCTTGTCTACTTCGACAACAACGGCCGTCATATGCTCGACTGCCGATTGGCGACTCTTCTGAATGACCAGTTTGACTTTGGGGTCGACATTTAAATGGTGTTGGGCCACTACGAGGTCTGCCCCAGGCATCTCATATGACATCCAGGCAAACACATCGATATTGTCGAGTAAGAAGGAAATTAACTCTTGTCGCTCAACTGACTCAAGCCCTGTGCCGATCAAGAAGAATTTGTCCGGTTCCTCTTTGATATCAATCCGATCAAGATCTTCAGTTGCTTTATCAGTGGGGGCTTTGCCAACATCCTCGAGGCTTTCTTGGTCCAGAATGTCGATGGAGTTCACTTCCAGTTCCCTTGGTTTCTTCGCTGAAGCAATAAGATGGCATTCTTTTGCTGACTTTTGAGAGCCTCAGATTTGTTCAATGCCGTGTTGTGTTGGGAAGCGGAGCAGCTAATGGTAAGTGCTTGGTATGGCCTGCATAGCGTGCATCCAGGTTCTTCCCATGATTATATTATACAGGGATGGAAGCTTGACGACCAAGAATTCCACATCAATCATTCTAGTGCCTACACAGACGGATAGTGTGATTTTTCCCAGAGGGCATTCGGGATTGGCGTTGAAGTCGAATAAAGGGTATTCTGCCGGTAGCAAGTCCGAAATAGTGAAGCCAAGCTTAAGGAATGTTTTGTAGTACATTATCTCTGAGGTGCTCTCCTGATCAATTAGGATGTGTTCGACAATAAATCTGTTGACACGAAGTTCGATGACAAGAGCATCGTTGTGGGGAAAGGATACCCCATCAAGATCTGTGTCGTCAAAGCTAATTTTGCTAGTTGTATATAGCCGCTTGGCTGGCATGCATGGCTTGAGTGGGCACAGTTATAGCTATATCATATGTATGGCGTTTAGCGGCAGAAGACTGTATATCATATGAATCACACCAAGGGATGGTTAATCCAGGCATAGAGCAACCGTGCCTAGTGGGTTGCCTTTGCGAGAGAGATGCTGGTTCAAACGACCATCTTGTACCAGCTCCTCAAGGTGGTCTTTGAGGGCATAGCACTTATCGGTTTCATGTCCATGATCCTTATGGTATTCACATCGCCGATCCTTCCGCCTTGTGTCGGGAGGTCCAATCATCTTGGCCGGCCACTTAAAGAATGGTAGATGTTGGATTTTGGGTAAAATTTTGCTGATCGACTCAGCCAACTCGGTATACTTTTTATCTGACCACCTAGGGAGCCTACTTTCCACTTGATATTACTCGCTGGATTGTCGTGAATACTGTTCACTTGATCGGCGCTGATCTCGGCGATTCTCATGCTTTGGCCGGCCTCAGGGCTTCTGGCTCCTTTCTGGAAGTGCAACACTTATCGACTGTACCAATGCAGGCACTGTTGTTTCCACTACCGCCTGACCGGCTTTGACGCGGAGGGCATCATCCTCCACCTTGCAATACTCTTCAACGTTTTTCATTAAGGGCCAGACTGTCTTGGGAGGTCTCCTAGTCAACAAGCTTCTTAGCAGACTATCAGGGTGTAAACCCATCTTAAAAGCAGTGATGGCCATGGAATCATTGCAAGCATCGTCTACCAGATTGAAACATTCCCAATAGCGTACCGAGTATGCACAAAGGGTCTTCTCCGGCTTGATTTACATCGCCCAGAGTGAGTCGGCCTGTTTTGGCGTTGTCTCGTTAGTGATGAATCTTGCCCTGAAGGATTTTTGGAGCTGATGGAAGCTTTTCATTGAGGCCGGCTCCAACTTATAGTACCACCTAACGGCCAATGGTCCCAGGCTACTCGGAAACATTCTACACATAAGTGCTTCATCATTAGCATGTAATGTCATCGCCTGTTTATAGTGACGAATGTGATCTGTAGGGTCAGACTTGCCATCATACAGAGTAAACGCTGGTGCTTTGAACTTTTTAGGCAATACAGCCTTAGCGATGCGTCATACGAAAGGATCATTTTTGTCCTCTTCATCTGTGCTATTATTGTCTTTTCCTTGTCTGTGCTGCACATATGGGCTTCCCTCAGATGAGTTGGGCATACCAACTCGCCCCTTTTTCCCGAGCTCCTGAGATGACAAGTCTGAGGTACTACTACTGTGGTGTTTCCAATGCCGACGACGTGAACTATTCTTCTTTGTTTTTGGTGATCGGCCCCCGTCAAGATATGATATAGCCTTCTGGGACTTTGCAACCTCCAAAGCAAGTTCTTTGTGAAGACGTTCGTTATCAGCTGCTATGTCTTCTAGATGTTGTTCGTTCCGCTTTGATTGTTCCATCATAGTCTGCATGGCTTCCTCTACCGAGGTTGAAGGCAATGATGGAGCTATCGAGTCAAGGTCAAGGCTCTTCGCATGGGGATATTTTTTGGGCCGAATGTAGTTCTTAGCGTAACATCGTCCGCAACGAGCGAATGATTGTATGTTACGTCTGCCATGGATGGGCTTAAGTATTCCCAAAGACAGTGCCAATTGTGGTAAAAGGGGTTTGAAAATACTCTCTGATCCAGACAAACCTTCTTGATCCTTGAAATGATACTTGAAAGAGGAACAAACGCTCCAGTCGGTGGTGCTAGAATTAGCACTCCGACGAGCAAGTTAGTCTTTTGCTTTAGTGTTTGCTTTTCTGACAAGTTACTTACTACTTTTCACATACCTTTACTTCAGCTGAGGCTCCTTCTTTTATATTGTTCTCTAGGTGCCCGCATCCATATTCAGGACATTCCCTCCTCACATCTGGGCCCCACATACGTCGTATAAGTTACCTGGACAACTCGGCCCTTGAACTGGGTCATACTCGACCAGGGCTTTCAAAGGACTGTCCTAGGCCATCTTGTAGTCGACCCTCTTCTCAATGTTCTCGGCTCAACCTGATGGCGAAGCCTAGTTTGAGCTGACTTGTCTACGGCTCATTCATTTTTGGGCCCTATAATCATCATCATGAACAACAACAACAACAACTAGCAAAAAAAAAAAATTTATCTGTTGAAAATATTTGTGGCATTTTTTGAGCCAGATCTTTTCAAAACAAAAAAAAAACAAAAAATACACACACACACACAACAGATAATAATTTAAAAAAATCCGAGTATGAGAGTGCTAAACAATGGATTATATATTAGATTGGAGGTTCACAAATCTGATTATATATCAGATGGAGATTGAGATCATCGAAAAACACCTCAACACTTCTCACCATTGATACTAATCCTGTGTTACAGAGCTTAAAGAAAAGTTAGAATCAGAAAAAGCATCAATGTGGAGTGAAACAAAGTTGAGAGAGAGAGAGTTGGAGAGTTGAAGATTTGAGTAGAAGACGAATAAGAGTGAAGTTTGGAGACTTACAAGAGGAGATTGAATCGAATGGCAAAAATGGAGGTAGCTTCGAGCGATGGATGGAAAAAGGCTTTGGAAGATCTGAGAGACATTGATGGATGATAGTGGAAGGGCGCTGGGTACAGGTGAGAAGTGCGACGGCATTGACGATGATCTAGATGGCAGAGGAGATCTCGATGGAGACTAGTCAATTAGAGTGTTGTTTTCACCAACAGTGGCAAGGTTGAGAAGAGGACTCGGGGATCGGCAGCTGCAGAGCCCAGCAGAGAGTGGCAGCAACAGAATGGTAGGAGGAAACCCTAGATCGAAGAGAAGAGAGAGAGAGAGAGAGAGAGAGAGAGAGAGAGAGAGAAAAGAGAGAAATGGGTGTAGTCTGTTGGTTGTAGAGAGACGAGACAAACTATATATATACGTCGGTATTTTAGTCTTTTTGTCTAAGTTTGTCCTTATGAACAAACTATTTCACCGCTTGGACTTTTAGCCAAACAAAATAAGAATTTGGATTTTCGGGATGAGTCCCCTTCAAATCAATATATATATATATATATATATATATATTAATAAAATAGTTATATAAAATTAGTTTGGGTTATATATATAAAAAAATATTATGCAAATTAGTGTTACATATTATTCAAATGCTTAAGAATAATTTAAGAATATTCTTCAATCAACTAGTAAATTGAAACTGTCTTAAATTGCCGAAACCACGGTTGATTATTTTCCATTCCACCATTCATAATTTGATTTATAATTTTGCTCTCAAACTATTCGAATCGCAATATACACACCCCTACTTATGGATAGTGAAAACAAAAAAGAAAGAAAATATTAATCTAATAATATTATCCACACATGCATTATGTTTGCTTTCAAAGAAATAGAGAATATTCTTTTAAAATCATATTTGCAATCTATTTATTTATAAATATAAATATAATATGTTAATGTAATATCAGTAAGAGTTAATTTCTCTCTCTACTCTTGAATTTGACCAAATTATTTACTTAATTTATAAACTATCGATTGATTCTATCAAGTTTTTAAAGTATATATAAATTAAAGGAGTGGAACTTTTCTCATGTTAGTCACCTCAACTTGATAAAGCGTTTGGACTTAGTAAGTCTATTTTGGAACCAACTTCGATGATCTGAACGGTTCACTTTTTAGGACTCATTTAGTAAAATATTCATGCAAAAAATCGAGACGATTGGACATCGGTAAATGCATGACTATTCTTGAAATTATATTTGTCGTCTATTTGTTTAAAAGATTATTCAAACATATAACTACCAATATCCAATCATATTAATTTTTTAGATGAATACTCTACTCAACGAATCCCAAAGTGAACCGTTTGGATTTCCGAAATCGGTTTAAAAATAGACCTATTAAGCCCAAAAGCTCTTTTAAGTTAAGATGTCAACTTCAGAGAAGTCAGGCCCTAAATTAAAGTCTACTTAGGTTCTAAATTATTGATTGAATTTGTTAAGCACCTAAAATACTTAATTCAAATATATTTAGTTCCTGAAAGGATTACAAAAATAAAATATAAACATATAAAAGTTATAAATTAGTAAAAGAACCTACCTAGTTAAGTTTCTATTTCAAAAAATAAATAAATAAATAAATTTTTATTTTGTTTTTGAAAAATGTTTTGTTTTGTTGTGTGTTTAAATTGATATTAGAAGCTAATTTTTAAATATTGCTGATAAAATGATATGAATGTTAAAGTAGAATTAACTAATAAATAATAGTTAGTATGGATTATCATTCATGCCACTACAAGAAAAGATTGCTATAACAACGTTTCTTAGCCAGCGTTTCTTGGACAAACATTGTGAAAGACGCGTTAAACACACGCGTTAGATTAAAATACACTCGTTAAACACGCGTTTCACTTTATAACAGTGCTCCGTCTCCCATTTCTCTTTCCGTCTCTATCATTCTCTCTCTATCGTTTGCTCTCTCCGTCCTAGATCTAGGGTTTTCTCCGTCTCTCTCATGCTTCTTGAGAGATTCACCAGTTCGATTATGATTACTTGGTCAGATTTAATTCTAAATCCATCGATTCTGGAATCGATTTGGTTGAAATTTCCAGACGATTTTTTTTTTTTCTTGATTCTGATTCTGATGATTTTGCAGAGGAAGATGGACCGGTTGAGTTGCACGAACGCGAGGTTACGAGACTGAGGAGTGAAAAAGGATCGAGATCATGGATCGGGATCGAGACAGGGATCGAGACCGAGACCGGTCGAGTCGAAGCAAGAGGAGCATGAATACTGGGTTTCTGGTAATCCTCCTAAGGTCTGGTCCTCCCGTCGCTACCGCCCCTCAGGTCTTGTCCTCTCTATCTCTCTTTCTCTCTCCCCCTCTATTGCTCCATCAGATCTGGTCTCAAACACATGACTCACTATCTTCCTCGCTCTTCATACTGGATTTCGAAATTTCTTATTCAATAACATATGTTTCAGATATGAGATTTCTTATTCAAAAATATGTTTTGAGATTTGAAATTTCTTATTCAAAAACATATGTTTCAGATCTAAAAGAGCCTTTGGGGATGGTATATTTGGAAAACCCTAGTCGTCTATCTCTTTCAGATTCGAATGCTTCAACTGGGGAGAACTCTCGCAAAACTAGACAACTAACTAAAGGTTCATATCTATCTCTATCTCTATCTCTATCTCTCCACTGTAACTTTGAATTAATTCTTTCTTGCAATATGTTACTGGTTCTGTAAAATCCATGAAATTCGGTCAAGATTGCTTTATTTACTTTTCATTCCTTGTTTTCTTTTTCACAACCGACTTAATAATCTCGAAACTGCAATTTCCAGAATCAACGGAGAACTTAAACACAGTATCAACCACAACCAATGGCACAAGAGATCGTCATCCTGAGGAGAAAAATCCAATTAGGCAGGTGACCGAACAAGGGCACAAACCTGGGTTAACCGACCAAAATGAAAACAGGGAGCAAGAAAATGTCAAGGACAAAATAGGGAAAGTGGGGGTCTCTGAGGATACCTCCACCTCCACCTCCAATAATGCTGCTGTGAACCTGGTAAACCTTTTATTACTAGATTCATTCTGATTTGTTGTGCTGTCATTTTCTTTTTTCGTGTCAGTGGGTGGCAGAAGATTTTGCTATCTGCATTTTGGTTATTATATATATATATATATATATATATATGTAGTCAATTGGATTTGGTGGTTGCTTGGATGATTTCATCATCTAGTTCCTAATTATTTTTTCAGTGTGTAATGGTCCTCTTGGAAACAATTACTATTCCTTTTGAGCAGTTCAATTTAGCTGATGCCAGGTGGTGTGGAATCACAAGTTTGACAATTAGAATATTCTTAAGATATGGATTCTGAGAGCCAATGCATACTTTGTGCTGAATTAGTTAACAAGAGATTGTCATGACCATGTTAAAGTGGCAGGAGTATATGACATACCAGCAAGTGATTTGACATTATGCAAATTTATAATTATGAGTAATGCCCATAAACCTAAAATTACTTACGTGCTCCAGGCTGTTGAATTTACCATATTATGCCAGTGATTACAGGGTTTTTGGATTAAAATTCAACTTTTGCATCAATAGTCAGTTTTCCATTAAATTTTCAATCAACTACCTTCTAGTGTGATCTACATCTTGTTTTGTATGATTGACTTGGTAAACTTGCTACTTATTCTAGGGTGGGGCGGAATTGTGATATTCAAATCTTGAAAGATTGTTATATTTTGATTTTGTACTTTAGGAAACAAAACTTGAGAAACAATCTGCTAAAACCTCCGTCAAATTTGGTGCGGGAGAACCCATAAAGACCAAAATTGAGAAACAAAATGATAAAACAGTTATGCCATCAGATGCTCGTGTTCGGCATCTTAAAGATCAGCTTATCTAGGGAAGGGTGTACCTTTCCCTTACAGCTACAAGAAACAATCCCCACTTTAGAAGGGAGCTCCGGCTACGGATGAAGGAAGCTCAATGATCACTTGGGGAAGCAACCAAGCACTACTAAAAATAGAGCCTTTTGAGTCGCTTTTTTTGAGTCGGCAAATTTTACCGTCACAAAAGGTAGTCTTTTTGAGACGGCACAGAGTTACCGACGCAAATACCAAACCTTTAGAGTCGGCACCGTTGGCCGACACAAAAAATTAATATTTGATAGCATTATTTGAGTCGGTTGAATTTACCGACTCAAAAGATAGACTTTTTGCGTCGGCATATACCTTTTGCGTCGGCAAATTTGTGCCGACGCAAAAAATTATATCTTTTTGTGTCGGCAACAGATGCCGTAGCAAAAAAAATATTTTATAACCAAGATATATATATTTACTTGATTATATTTAATAAATATATTATATTTAATACTCATTTCGATATTAAAAATAATAGTTAAATTAAAAGAGAATTAGTAATATAAAACTAAAAGTGATTCTAATTATTTTATTTTATTTTTATTTGGATAATAAAAATATGTAGAAATAGAATTATACAAAATTTATTTAAAAGATTAAATATAAATATGTTGTGATTGGATTAAGAAGAAAATACATAAATTAATTATGTAGAGTATTAGTATTTCTTTAATATTATTATTTTTAATTATTCATAAATAGTGTATATGGGCATAAAAAATTTAAATTAAATATGAATATTTTGATAATAAATAATTTAATATTAAATAAAAAAATTAAATATAAATTAATATTAAGACATCAATCAGATCGATAAAAAATAAAAATAAAAATAAAAATAATAAATTTAATTTGTGCGATACATGTAATTAAGCACATTCTGCTTTATTTATTTGTATATCAAGATAATTTTTTCGAATATCATAATAATGAAATTATAATTATATGTATATATATATTTATAGATATACTTTTATATTAATATTGAGTGTATATACTATAAATAATAAATATCTCAATTAATATCTGAAAGAGGTAGAGTGGTGAAGTGGATTTAGTGCGGTGACTTTGGGTCCGGTCAAAGTTTGCAAATGGCGTGGGTTCGAAACTTCGGAGGCGCCTCAAGAAGAAAATTATGGGTTAAATTTCTTAAAACATTGAACCACTTTTTGAGTCGGCAATCTGCCGTCTCAAAAAATTAAAACTTTTTGCGTCGGCAGATTGCCGACTCAAAAACATTTGCGACCCCACCATTTTCGACCCTTGAGTTGCCGTCGAAACGCCGTCGCAAAAACGTTTTTGCGTCGGCAAATGTGCTATTTGCGACGGCACTCTGCCGACTCAAAAGGCCCTGTTTTTAGTAGTGAAGGACTCTGAACTACCAAGGAAGTAAGTCTTCTCTCTTTATATTGTTGTTGCCATCTACTTTTAAAGTAGTCTAGCTTCTTGCCAAATGCCTAATTGATGTTTCTGCTTGTGGAGTCTTTGTTTGGCAAGCAAAAAGTTTTCATATTGTATGACGTAAGTTATTGACCATTTTTTCTGTCTTCTTTTGTTCTAACCTACAATCATGATCTGTACTTGAATAACAGTTCCGTTGAGAAGTTAAAAGCATTGGAGCAAACATTGGCCAAAGGGAAGCAAATTCAAGATGACTGCACTGCTATGGTAAAGAAGCTTCGTGCTATGCTTTACTCGACAGAAGAACAGCTCCGGGTCCACAAGAAGCAGACCTTGTTTCTCACGCACTTGACTGCAAAAACACTGCCTAAAGGTCTCCACTGTCTTTCCTTGCGCCTTTCAACCGAGTACTTTAGTTTGAATTCTTCAGAGCGGAACTTTCCCAATCAAGAGAAACTAGAAGACCCTAGGTTGTACCACTATGCACTATTCACAGATAATATATTGGCAGCAGCAGTTGTTGTGAATTCCACTATTTCCTATGCAAAGGTGTGTGATTTGTTTGCCTGTGAAAATTTCACTTGCTCATTATGATAGCCTTAAGAATTCTAATTTTTCTTTTCCTCAGCAAATAAATGAAGTCTAATCAATCTTATCTTTTGACGGCCCAAACTTCGTTCTTCTAACATGTCATTGGATTCTTGGCAGGACCCTTCAAAACATGTTTTATGGACATCTCAAATGTAGCATACTTACTGGCCTTCTCTCATTCATGGTGAGATTCTGAACTCTCTAGTATTCTATGGCTATTGTCTGCTAACTATACAGGACAGATACACAACTAGATGAAATGTGCCTGAAATTTTCTTTATGGACATCTCAATCCCATTTATTTACATACCAAACAGTCCTTATTCATTTGACTTTTGAGTCTTGAGTTCTTGCCAATGACTGTATCATAGGAATATATTCTGCATTCATGACATTGTATACTACTCAATTTTTAACAAAGTATCTGGTTGTGCATTGGTGTAACTGGTTGATTCACTTATTTCAATGAATGGAGGTTTTCTGCACCTTCTTTGCTTCCTCGTGCATCCGTGTATCCGTCTCCACTTTTATTTTAAATTTATTGCATGTTTGCAGACTTGAGGCCACCAGGTACCAAGCATTCCTTTCCTGAGTGTGCTTTTTTTTTTCCCCTTATTATTATTATTATTAATTTTTTCTGTTGTGCAGATGAATAACAGTCCCACGACTGGCAGTGTTACAACTATTGTTGCTGAAAAGCAGCGACTAGCAAGTCTAGTCTTGCTTTCAATTGTAAGAAGTAAGTCTTTTGCAACACTCAAACAGTATTCTGTGATTTTCTTACCTGTTTTATTACTCTTTCCATCGTCATCTATGACCCTACAACCACTATCGGCCACCTCTATTCCTCTCTCCGTCCCTCTCCTTCACCTTTGACCCTTGCCACATATGGCCACCTTTTTGGCATACATGAAACTACAGAGGCATGAGTAAGTCATATACCTATATATATTTATTACATTATTGAGAACACGAAAACATACCAGTAATTGTATTTGCAGGAAATGGAATATACAAAACATACAAACCCTCATCTCAGTGTATAAAATTGAATGCTTTACAAATTACATTCTCTCTTGAAATATCACAAACCTTGGGGGTGAAGGAGACAGGTAGGTAGGTACACATTTTATGCTCTGCTTGACTGTCAAATGTTCACACAACATAAAACACATACAAACCCTCATCTCATTGTCTATATGCTTTGTTCTTTCTTTATTGTCCTACTCATTAATTTTTGTTTGGATCATCATAGTATAAACCAGTTGAAATTATTAATGAGGAACAGATTTTAGTAATAAATCAATATTTATTTTGCTAGTTTGAAGAATTGATCTCTGATATATGCCCCATTTTGAAAGGGTAAAAATTAGATTGTATTGTTTTCTTGAATTGATATCTACTGAGGCATGTATGTTCTCTCCAGATGAAGAAATTTTAGCTAGAAGGCAACTTCCTCCTGAATGCCACCCTGAACTTCATATAGATTATGATGGTCCTTCACTCTTATGAGTAAATATATTTATGTGATGAACGTGAAGTTTTTTTGAATGTGGGTGTTTGCAGGTGGTGGAGGTGAAGAGTTTTAAACCTGTTTTTTTGCTAGCTTTATTATTGGCAATAATTATAATTTGCTAACTTTTTATTTATTTATTTTTGGGTTAGCTTCTCTATTTTTTTGACTGATTCCAGTGTTTTTTTGTAGGAGCATTGGCCAGCTGTTTCTTGAAATAAGCATTGGCCCATGAATGAGTTTTCCAATATTTTAATGGTTTTATTAACATTTTTTTGGGGTATGGTTTGTGGTTAAATATAAACAACTAGGAAATGTTACAATGTTCTTGTGTTGTTTGTCAAATGTAAAATTGTAGTCATTTGGAAGTGGAAGTTTGGTTTATTTTTGTTTATGTGCTTCTATATAAGAATCCTTAACTTTCAGATTTTATCTTATTTAGCTAATAGTGCAATTTGACAATTAAATCCGTATTTTGCTAATTTTTTTTTTTTTTTTTTTTTGAGAAGCATTATTTTTAGAAATGAAAGTTACTGATATTTTTTTTTCCCCATAAATAGCAGTGGAATTTTTTTTTAAATAATGAGGAGAAAAGATGGCGTTTTTGAAAAACGTCACTAAATGTCGTCATATGACGTCAGCGTTTAACTGTGACGGATTTCACGTTACGGATTGTATAAGAATTTACAACGTTTTAAAAAGCGCCAGCTAAAGTCATTAGTGACGTTGAATAAACGTCATAAACTTAAGACGGCGGCCGTATCTGCGACGATAGTTATAAACGCCACTTTATCCTTTAACGCCGTTTTTATGACTTATAGTGGCATTTTTTAAACGTCGCTAATGGCCAAAATTCCTGCAGTGTGCTTACCCTGACGAGTTGGATGGCTCGAGAGAGGCACCTGAAGAAGTCATCAAAGTCCAAGGTCAAGAAGCTCAACTCAATCGGCTTGGTATGGATTATCATTCACGCTTAGTTTCTCATGAATCAACAATCGTTCATTGCTAAAAAATGTTACATACCTGATTAGGCTTAGCTAGCTAATCTTATCTTTCAATTTGTAATTTATGATTTCTAGTCAGTAGTAACAGAATAATAAGTTGTAATCCTTTCCTTAGGGATTAGGTTGCTATCTCTTTAAGAGATTAGATTGTCATCCCTTTAGCTTTGTTTATCCTACTCCTAGATTCAAGGAGGAGTTTTCTATTTATATGGGAAATAAACACATAGTGAATAAACATATTTTTACCAACAAATTGCAGGAGGAAAGGGGTCCCTCAAAGAACCCCAATGATATTCATTTTTTTTCTAGCTATACTCTTCTTTTTACATACAATTAGTAAGGTCCTTTACATTGGTATCAGAGCATCGATCTTGCCATGGCAGATGCAACTCGTGGAGCAAAGCTTGATGAAGTAATGAACAAACTTGAAGGACAAGCCAGTTTGATACAGGAAATGATGAAGTAGATGATTATCTTTAACTCAAAGGTGGAGAGTTTCACTACCAGCCAACGCTTCGAATAGGGGACCACTTTGACACTAATCTCAGGACACGGTAGCATGGCCATTACAAGTGGAGAAGGGGATTGAACGATCCATACTCGCATGGCACAGCTGGATTTTTCCTGCCTTGATGGGGCTGACCCCTCTGGATGGTTGTATCATGCAGAACAGTTCTTTGTGCACCAGCAGACCCCAGCTTCACAAAAACACTAACTTGCATCTTTTCACTTGGAAGGAAAGGCCCTTTAGTGGTTTCGCTAGATGGAGAAGTTAGGAGCCATCACCAATTGGGAAGAATTCTCTAAAAGGATCTGACAGCGTTGTTAACTAAGCTTCAACAGTCAACTACAGTAGAGTACTACTAGACTCAATTTGAAGAACTCGCAAACCGAACGGAGGGACTCAATGAGTCCTTTATGGTGAGTTGCTTTGTAGGGAAACTCTGGGAAGACATCTGACTTAGTGTGCAGATGCTAAAACCAACCAATCTGCCTGATGCTATTGGGTTGGCCCAAATGCAAGAAGAAAAGGTAGCCACAAGGAAGAAATCTCATCCTGACCTTGGAATATTCAATTCGGGTAATTAACAACTCTTATAGTTCTAGAATTCCTTCTCCTATCATTAAAAAGTTAACTCCTTTGGAAATGAAGAAAAGACGAGAGAAAGGTTTATGCTATAATTGTGATGACAAATTTGTTCCCAGCCACAAATGTAGAACCCAGAAACTCTTCTTAATGGAAGGGAATTGGCTGGTTGACGGAGAGAATGACGGTGAACATGATGAGCATGTAGATCTTGATGGAGTTAAGTATCCCTCCCTATCTCCGGAGATTTCTTTGCCTGCCATTACAGGAAGCCAATCACCATAAACTATGCGCATTCAAGGAGAGCTGAATCATATTTCTATCATGGTACTTATAGACTCTAGTAGTACATATAATTTTCTTAACCCATTCATAGCAAGGAAGGCAGGTTTGGCAATTTAGAAAGATACACAGTTTAAGGTGGCAGTGGTTGATGGATTTCAAGTGCCTTGTTTGGGTAGTTGTTTCGGAGTTAAGATTAAATTGCAAGATATAACTTTAGAAGTTGATTTTTTATCTCTTGGACCTATATGGTTATGAGGTAGTGTTGGGTGCTCAATGGATTTAGATGTTAGGACCTATCACTTGGGATTTCACAAGCTTCACAATGCAATTCACAATGTAAAAAAATATTTGCATTCTTACAGGCATTGAACAAAAGGAGTTTGAAATTATATAGGATAAAAGGGAAAGGAAGTTTCATCCACAACGAAATTATAGCATTTTCTTGCAAATCTAATCTCTTTCCAAAGTCACAAAAGGAGTTAAAGTAGAGAAACTGAGAGCTTACAAATCCATCCAAGTGATTCTTTCTTCATATGCTAATGTATTTGATGAACCTAAGGGTCTCCCCTTCCTCCCGAGTGAAAGATCACCAGATTCCTCTTAAGCCAGATGCATAACTAGTGAACATATGCTCATACAGGTATCCTAATGTATAGAAAATAGAAATTGAGAAGTTGGTTGCTGAACTTTTACAATCAGGGGTCATCCGGCCTAGGCAAAGTCATTTTGCCTCGCCAGTCCTCCTAGTTCGAAAAAGCGATGGGTCTTGGAGATTATGTATTGACTATCGCATCCTCAATCAACAAACTATAAAAGATTACTTTCCTATTCCAGCCATTGAGGGGTTACTCGACGAGCTCCATAGGGCTTGATTCTTCTCGAAGCTAGATCTTCAATTTGGGTATTACTAGGTTCGAGTCAAGCTGAAGGATGTTCCCAAAACTACTTTCTGTACTCATGAAGGTCATTATGAATATATGGTCATGCCGTTTGGGCTTATGAATGCACCTTCTACATTTCAAGGTCTCATGAATGAAGTTTTTAGGCCATTCCTTAGAAGGTTCGTACTTGTCTTTTTTGATGACATATTAGTTTACAGTTTATCATGGGATGATCACTTGATTCACCTTAAACTTCTCTTAGATGTTCTTCGTAGTAATCGTTTTATGCCAAGGAGAGCAAGTGTGCATTTGGATGCACTATCGTTGAATATTTAGGCCATGTCATCTAAAAAAAAAGAGATGAAGCAAATCCCGAAAAAATCAGATGCATGTTAGAGTGGCCAAGTTTGAACAACATTAAAGGCTTGCAGGGGTTCTTAGGCCTTACTGGTTATTATCGTTGATTCATTCGTGACTATGGAAAGATTGCACGGCCTATGACTGAAATGCGAGAAAAAAAAAATTTAAAATTTGCATGGACTAAGGAATCTGTATTAGCCTTCACACAACTCAAAGAAGCCATGACCCGTCCACTGGTCTTAGCTTTACCCAATTTCAACAAAACATTTTATGTCCAGTGTGATGATTCAGGCACCGAAGTTGGAGCAGTACTCACCGAGGAGGGTAAACCGTTGGCTTACTTCAGTAAGGGACTCAAAGGAACGACTCTATTTCTTTCAGCCTATGAAAAAGAATTTTTGGCTCTAGTGCTTGTGATACAAAAATGGAGATCATATTTGTTTGGTCACAGGTTTGTGGTTAAAACTAATCAACAAATCCTCAAGTTCCTATTAGAACAAAAGGTGGGCACACCAGTGCAACAACAGTGGGTGTCAAAGCTATTTGGTTATGATTTCTCTATTGAGTATAGAAGTGGGCTACTCAATATTGTGGTAGATGCTTTATCTTAGAAGGATGGAGAGACATTTGCTATCTCTTTCCTTACTGCAACGTGGGTAGAAGAATTATAACGAAAGCATGCTATTGATGCTCAAGTCCAACACATAGTTTCCCAACTCAAGGACGAGAAGATGGATTCTACCAAGTTTATTGAAGAAAGAGGCATTTTGTTCTACAAAGGGTGCTTCTACCTTTCTTCTCAATCCTCCTTTCAAAGCTGAGTTCTTGCATGACTCCATGATAGTCCAATGGGAGGACATGCTGGTTTCCACAAAACCTATCAAAGAGTGAAGACATATTTTTACTGGCTAGGATGAAAAAAGAGATTAGGAATTACATCAAGGAGTGTGATCCATACCAAGCTAAAAATGTCCATCCTGCAGGTCTTCTTCAACCATTTGAAATTCCCTCTCAAATATGGATAGACATATCCATGGATTTTATTGATGGATTACCCAAATCTCAAGGGAAAAAAGTCATCAAGGTGGTAGTAAATCGACTCTCAAAGTACTCTCACTTTATTTCTCTTTCCCACCCTTACATAGCTAGTACAGTAGCACATTTTTTCTTGGAGCATGTCTTCAAACTTCATGGAATGCCCACCTCCATTGTAAGTGACAGAGACCTAATTTTTCTTTCTAACTTCTAGCAAGAATTCTTTAAGTTGCAGGGAATAGTTCTAAACATGAGTTCCGCCTACCATCCACAATCTGATGGCCAAATGGAGATAGTGAACAAATTTTTGAGTAGTATCTTTGAATTTTCTCTAGTTTGGAACCAAAGGAATGGGCCAATTAGATTGCTCTAGCTGAGTTTTGGTATAATACCAATATGCATTCTTCCGCCAGCATGACACCATATGAGATTGTATATGGGGTTTCTCCTCTTCGATTGATTTCGTATGTTAAAGGTACTACCAAAGTTAAGGTTGTCAAGAAGGCATTACGAAGCCGGGAATCCGTTTTACACTCGCTCAACGAAAATTTGCAAAAAGCCCAGCACAAGATAAAAATTACTACCAACCAAAGGAGGACCGAAAGAGCTTTTGAAGATGGCGATTGGGTTTTTCTTAAGCTACAACCTTATCAGCAGCAAATAGTGTGCCTTCGCTCCAACTTAAAGCTTTCTTCTAAATTCTATGGTCCTTTTAAGGTGCTAGAGAAGATTAGCGAAGTGGCGTACATGCTTGAGCTACCACATGAGTCCCATGTCCACCATGTTTCTTGTCTAAAAAAACAGTTAGGCAGCAAGGTGGTCATCCAAACTCAATTACCTCTATCTGATCATGAAGGGGTTATTCACACTGAACCATTATGTATTTTAGACCGACGGATGGTGAAGAAGGGCAATTAGGCTATAACTAAAGTGATGGTCCAATTGAAGGGGTTAGATAAAGAGGACGCCACTTGGAAGTTATACTACAAATTGAGAGAAAAGTTTCCAAACTTCATCCTCGAGGACGAGGCTGGGTCTGAGAGGAAAGGAATGTTACATACCTGATTAGTCTTAGCTAGCTAATCTTATCCTTCAATTTGTAATTTATGATTTCTAGTTAGTAGTAATAGAATAATGAGGATTGGGTTGTAATCCTTTCCTTAGAGATTAGGTTGCTATCTCTTTAAGAGATTAGATTGTTATCCCTTTAGCTTTGTTTATCCTACTTCCAGATTCAAGGAGGGATTTTCTATTTATATGGGAAATAAACACACGATGAGCAAGCATATTTTTACCAACAAATTGTAGGAGGAAATGGGTCCCTCAAAGAACCCCAACGATATTCATTTTTTTTTTCTAGCAATACTCTAAGGTCCTTTACAAAAAATGAATGGTTAATGGTGATGATGGAAGTGAGAGGTTAGTAAGAGCTTGATGGTGAAAGTGAGATGGTTTGTCTGTGGAAGCTCTTGGAGTTGATCCAAGTGCAAGGTAAATAAGTCACAAAAGCTCTTGAACTTTCTTTATTTATTGTTCTACAAATATTAAATTGAAGAATTTTCGGAGAACAAAGCATGCAAATGTTATGATGTAGAAGAGTATACGAAGGGGAAAATTTTTGAACGAACATAAATGCTTCATAAATATACTAGTGAGGTGGCCGCGTGCCCGACATAGAATTACTTGTAAAGTTGTTTCCTAATTCATCCAAATCAAAATCATTTTAGAATTCAAGAAAATACATCAATTTAAAGATCTATTAAGTAAAGGGGCATGTCTATGCAAAAAATAAAAATCGATGAGATGAAAATTAATTTTGCATTCTCTTGAGAAAGACTCATTTTGAAAATGAGTTTTTCACTCATTTGATCATCCACCTGATGCCGTCTTCAAAGCCTAAGCAACTGATTGGATTCAAACTAGATGGCACCATCTTCAAAGCCTAAGCAACCAATGGGATTCAAGTTGGATGGCATTTGCACCTTGAACTATTATTTAGCCAGTATATCTGTATAATAGAAGAAAAAGTTTCCTGGTAAGCAAAACTCATACTTTTTTAGCGTTTGCTCCTAAATTTAGTCAATAACTAATCTAAATTAATACTCTTTGATCAGAAAAATGTTGGTGACAAAAAGATATGGAGCATATCAAATACAATGATTATGATTGATTCGAAGACAATTTTTTGTGCTATTAAAGAGTTGTTAAAAATTAAAATAAATAAATAAAACTATGTTGATGACAAAGTAAAATAAAGGTTGAGAAGACCACACTAACAAGTAGGTTATTAACTTGCTGTAATACTTGGCAACGACAATCAAATGTGTTTTTGTATCCATTAAGTTCTTTGTGTAGCAAGATCAATTACAAGTTCTGGAGCACCAAAACCAACATCAAACTAATAGAAAATCACAAATCTTAGTTGGTAAGGCATTATATGGAGTCAACTGATGGAAGAGATCAACCCCTAATAGGAATAGATAATAATAACATATATAGACTCTTAAAAAAATTGTACACATAAGAAATTTAATAATTTGAAAGGCTCAATTCCAAGTATTTATTCCACAAAAACCCAACAAAAAAACAAGTGAATAATGGGTGAAACATGATCAAATTAACAACATTCTTTCTAATTATCACAACAATGATCAAAGAATATAATATTTTTATTTTTAAGAATTATCTTGTCGATGTACATTTTTTTTTTTTTTTTTGGATCGGCAAAAAGAAAGACTTTATTGATGATAGAACCATACGAAGTATGAAAAGATACATCAATAAAGAGGAGCTTGGAGCTAAATAAAGCTCCAACCTCCTAGTTTGTGAGAAACCAACAAAGAAAACAAAACCAGAAGGAGCAACAAGAGCAGAGCAAAAAAGAGTGCACCAAACCCCAGCAGTGCAGCAGCATTAGTGATAGAATGCACCTGATGCACCATAATATATATCAGAGAGGCAGCACAACAACATGACATTAGCAACAGCAAAAGAGAGGCTCCAATAAACCCAACAGTATATATTCCCTAACAGATCATGATGCACCAGAACAGAACAACAATATAAACCAAATCATGATCAGGAAGAGTAGAGAACCAAAGCATCAGCAAGTTAAGCTGTACATTAGCATCAGCAAAATAGCATCAGTAAAGTTAAACTAGGACAGCACAGCAGCACATTATCAGCAGCAAGAGAGGCTCCAACAAACCCCATCAGTACAGCAACATTAGCAAAAGATAGCAGCAGTTCACAGGTTATATCCATCAGTGCATAATGTAGAATTTCATATTTTGCAAATTAAACACCAAATCATCAATTGAATAACAAAAAGAAGGACAATAAGCTCTGAACCACAATGCAATCCGTGTTTTGATAAGTTCAAACAACTTTTCCAAGTCCACCTGTGAATCATTAAAAATGTTTTCATTCCTCTACTTCCATAAAGACCAAAGCACTGCCAGTGGGATTATCCTCCAGAGTACCTTCAGTCTGTTATTGCATCTATGACCAGTCCACCACTGAAGAAGACCAGCCACTGTCCCCAGCTGCACCCAAGATACACCCCACCATCCAATAATATTAGACCAAACTCTCTAACTAAACGGACAGCACAGCAGCACATGAGTGGCAGTTTCCATTTCATTCTTGCAAAATTTGCAGTTAGCATCAGAATTAGCACTAAGTACTCCAATTCTTTGCAAATAACTAGATGTCTTGATCCTCCCTTTCCAGGCTAACCAACCAAAAATTTGCTCTTTCGAAGGTGCAACATTCTTCCAGATGAGATCCCCCAATTTTGCAGGCATAGTAGAAGGTAGCTCACTCCACTTGTAGACAGAAGTAACAGTAAAAGCACCAGACTTGTCTACAGCCCAATACAACCCATCTAACACACCATTCCTGAGATCTAGAGCAGTTTGTAACAACTCCTTCATCCTCCTCAACTCTTCAAGTTCCCATTGAAACAAAGCTCTTCTGAAAACCAAATCCCACTCCCCATTTCCATTGCTCCTGCTCTTAACCACTGCCACTGATTCACCTTTATGCATAGACACAGAGAATAATCTAGGAAATAAATTTTTTAAACAGTCACTGCCAACCCACAGATCCAGCCAAAATTTTGTGTATCTCCCATCCCCAATAATGATCTTTGAGTTGGCCTTAAATAACTCCAGCAACTCAGGGCACTTAACAGTAACCCCCAAAATAACCCTCCACACCATAGAATACCTGGAATTTGCATCTTGATCTGGCCACCAAGACCCACCAAACTGTGGGTACTCGCTAAGAATTACTTGTTTCCAAAGAGAGCCAGATTCACTCCCAAATCTCCACCACCATTTGAGAAGAAGACATTCATTCATGATTCTCACATTTCTAATGCCAATACCCCCATTACTTTTGCTTTGGGTGATTTCCTCCCACTTTACCATGTGAATTTTCCTTCAAAGTTCATCACCCCTCCCCCCTTCCCCAAAGAAATCTAGACTGAATTCTATCAATCTCTTTGACTACCCCTTCAGGCATTCTAAATAAAGATAGGTAAAAAACTGGTAATGAAGATAGCACAGACTTGATCATTGTCAACCGACCAGCGAAGGAAATGAGCCTTCTCTTCCAAGAAGCCAGTTTAGATTTGAAATTATCAAGGACAGGTTGGCAAGACCTTCTTCTCCTTGGATTAGCACCCAATGGCATCCCTAAATACTTCAAAGGTAACCTATGATGCAAGCAGTTCAAGATGGAAGCAAAGTCTTTGGTGAGCTCTTCTTTAATTCCAACTCCACACACTACACTCTTATGATAGTTTATCTTCAACCCAAACAAAATTTCAAAACACCTCAATATTCTTTTGATATTAAGCACCTCCTCCCTTCTTGCCTCACAAAACAAAATTGTGTCTTCAGCAAATTGTAAGTGAGTAATAATAAGATCATTTGAACCAACTGATGCACCCTTAATCAATCTAGCCTGGACAGCTCTATGTAACAGAATGTTAAGGCCCTCAGCTTCAATGTTAAAGAGAAAATGGGATAAAGGATCACCTTGTCTAAGCCTCCTTTGGGGACTAAACTCAACTGTAGGTGATCCATTCACCAGGATAGAGACTTTGGCAGTTGAGACACATTCCTTCATCCATTTGATCCATTTTGAGCCAAATCCAAAATTTGATAACATGGAGAAGAGAAACTCCCAATTAATTAAATCGTATGCTTTCTCAAAATCGAGCTTTAAGATAAGGCCTTTCTTTTGCTTCTTCTTCCAACCATCAACTATCTCATTAGCAACCAGGATGCCATCAAGAATACTTCTACCCCCTATGAAAGCTGATTGAGAATCACTAATGATCTTGGGTAATACTACTTTAAGTCTGCTGGATAAAACTTTGGATATCACTTTGTACAATGAACCAATGAGACTAATAGGCCTAAAGTCACTGAGAGAAGAAGGATTTTCATTTTTTGGAAGCAAGGCTACAAATGAGCTATTAATACCAAGGACCAACTTTGAGTTGGTATGGAACTCACACATGAACTGCATCACATCCCCTTTAATTATTTGCCAGCACTTTTGGAGCATTATAAGGTTAAAACCATCAGGCCCAGGGGCCTTATTTCCATCACAGTTATTAAGAGCTACCACAACTTCAGATTCTGTGAACTTAGCTTCCAAAGCAGCTCGCACCTCATCATCCCCACTAGATTTAAAAGGACCAGATAAGCTTGGCCTATTGAACCATGATTCTGCAAACTGCCTCTGAAAGTGATTTAGCACTTCGATTCTTATTTCCTTCGGATCTTCTGTCAAGGTCCCATTAACCTCAATTGAGCACAATGCATTCCTATTCCTTCTCGTGGAGGCCATGACATGGAAAAATTTGGTATTTCTATCCCCTTTTAATGACCAATTAGCTCTAGACTTTTGCAACCATAACCATTCAACCATTTTACTCAAGTTCCATGCTTCACCTTTTACTCCCTAAGCCTAGATCTCTCTACATCAGTGAGTAATCTTTGTTCAGCTACCAAATCCAAGTCATGTATCTCCTCCTCCAGTTGCTTGAGTTTAAAGTCCACCTTACCAAAAACCTCAAGGTTCCAACTTTTCAATGCTGCTTTAAGTGATCTCAGTTTCCTTAAACATTTGAATCCAGCCCATCCATTTACATGAGATTCAGCCTAAATTTTTTGTACAAAAATTTTAAAATTCGGATGAAGGGTCTAGGCATTTAGAAACCTAAATGGCTTTGGGCCCCAATCTCTCTCATCTTCCATCATTAAAATAGGACAATGATCCGAGAGCCTTCTTGGTAATCCCCATAATTTGAAGTTAAAATTTTGCAACCAATCTGGGCTGAGTAAAAATCTGTCCAGCCTACTCCATTTGGCACTATTCTGAGAATTACACCAAGTGAACTTTCTCCCCAACATTGGTAGGTCACACACTTCCAGGGTATCAATTAGCTCATTAAAATCCTTCATACCACCTCTCCTTTGGGAACAACCCACCCTCTCAGCTAATTTCCTAACCTCATTGAAATCGCCCCCCAAGCACTAAGGGTTGATAAAACTTCTCTTTAAATTCTTCAAAGTTTCCCATAATCCCTTCCTACTAGCACCATTAGTTGGACCATAAATATTTACAATAACACAAGCTAGACTTGTGAAGAGAGTGCCAGACAAAATGATAAAATGCCTGTTACTACAGCAGTCCAGAAATTGAAATACTTGTGGATTCCAGACACACAGTAGCCCACCAGCCGCACCCTCTGAGTCCACAGCCATATAAGCCATTTGATCCCCAGGCCAGCAAGATCTGACAAACTCCTCAGTGATAACAGGTCTCTTTGTTTCTTGAAATAGAGCCACATCCACCTTCCTCTCAAAAAGAAGTTTTTTGATTTTTCTTCTTTTAATGGACTTGCCTAGCCCTCTAACGTTCCAAGATAAGAACTTCATTAAAACAAATTTACACTCCAAGACACCACAGCAGATACAGTTAGTCTGCCTTACTACCCCTTTTACCCAGCACCTCCTTATCCTTAACTTCCAGTTCCATCAATTTACTAAGCACTTTCTCATCCTTACCTTTACATTTCAGCCCAAGTAGCTTCCCAATCTACAGAGATGCTTCTGCCTCATTAAGGAGCAACTGGCCAGAACCCAATTTTCTTGCCATGGACAAAGAAATAGCTGTAGATGTTGACCTAAATATAGCCCCTTTCTTGAAGTTCATAATTGATCCAACCCCAATTTGTAAGTTTCCTTTTTTCTTCCTTTGGTATTTCGCCATCCCTTTTACTTTCTCTTTTGTGGTGTGTTTCCTTTTTTGATCTACCACTGCAGTGTTACAGTTTCGTACTCCGTGAGACTCCTTATCCCCACTGTCTTGGGTTGCCTTCCCCTTATTGGTTTGGTCTTCATCCTCCTGTGTTGGCTAATCCTTTGGGTCACTTAAGTCAGATGATCTATGGCCCAGAATGTTTCCACACTCTAAGACATGGGCCTTACTTAATAACACCTCAATATTAAGCCAAGGTACATCTTTTTCTGGCCCACTGAGACTCCTTATAAAACCTGGAGTAACAACACCATCTTCTATAATCTGGTTACCTTCATTTTGAATCTGAATAGGATTTAGCACTGATTTGACTGACTGAGTCCCGCATGCTTCTCCTTCACCTCCAAGTTGCTTCTGCAAGCAGTCTGACTGACCTATAGACACGATAGTCTTCTCAACCCTAGACATACTTAGCTTCTTATCTTGTCCATTAGTGGCTGTATGGTCATCATGACTTACCCTCGGCCCTCCTGCCTCCTCAGCATCTCTGGTGTCCAGCTCACCACCAACGTGGCCCTCCACATCAGCTTCATCTTCACCCTTCTTGCTCCCTACAACAGATCTCTGCTCTTGATCCTGTTCCTCACCATTTGAATTTGAATTTTCCGTTTAGGGCTGTTCACTATAACATTTGCATTGCTTGTATATCACCTCTGAAATCACCACCTGGTCTTCACAAACTTTGACTGGGTAGTTTATCCCCTTGTAGCGCAAGACGATTGTTGTGTTTATGGACTCCATACACTTAGTAGCAATTCTTACCTTCCCACTATGAAAAGACTTCATTTTGGATGTGTCCTCATCAATGCCTATGACTTCCCCCCACGATCTTTCAATGCTACTAAACGTTTTGCTACTCCAGAGATTTAGAGGAACTCCATAACAAGTAAGCCATACAAATCTTTCTTGGTCAAGAATCATCCCCTGCTGCCATACCTTGACTGATTCGCTCCATGACTGGATCCACCCCTCCATTGATTTGAGCTTCTCTTTCATGGTTCCCACTGATTCAAATGTTAGCACAATATCTTTTCCACCTCCATTTCTAATCTGGACATTTCCCATTCCTCTGTTCTTTAATTCCTCTTTAAACTCCACCGCAAGATTTTGAGGTTTCAATCGAACAATCACACTGTCATACAGCCATCCATTACCTTTCTCGTAAGCTTGTATACTGATGTTCGAAGTTGATGCCAGCCCTTGTCCACTCAATATTTGGGCATAAGACTTTCCCCCTTGTAACATATTTTGGAGCTCTGCTAGTTGTGGCAATAGCCTTCTTCCAATTGGTATGGTTAGTGATTTCTGGTTCTCCTCATTTCCTTGAACAAAATCTGCTATTTTCACTTTCAAAGCTCTGTTATCACACCAGATGCCATGAGCTTTTTGAACCGCCATAGTCGCTACCACTAGACAATCATAGCGGACAAACCCAAATCTTGATCTAGTCAACTTTCTCATTTTGTTGGGGATGAACACATCCTTCACAATCCCATACTTGGTGAATATGTTATACAACCCTTTTGGATCCATAGATTCTGGTAGGTTATCCACAAAGATCGTATGAATCTTGTTACCCAGAGCTGAGTTTCTACCTCCCTTACCACCATGCTTGCGCAGAATCGGCTTCCACCCTCTATCTCCCATGACGTTGAGAAAACTAGTTCTTAAACTACTCTTTCTTCAAGTAACTTGATTGGCGCAGGAAGTTTCAGCACTGTGTACAAGGGAGTTCTTCCTTCAAAAGAAAAGGTTGTTGCTGTGAAGGTGCTCAATATTGAACGGTTAGGAGCTTCCAAAAGCTTCTTCGCTGAGTGTGAGGCCTTGCGGAAAACAAGGCATCGAAATCTTCTTAAGATAATAACTGCATGCTCGAGTGTAAACTTCCAAGGCAATGATTTCAAGGCTCTAGTTTTTGATCACATGCCCAATGGAAGCTTAGAACACTGGTTGCATCTGAGTGAACATGCAGCATCGCAAGAAAGGAATTTGAACCTTACCAAGAGGTTGAAAATAGCGGTAGATGTTGCTACTGCATTGGAGTATCTTCATTTTTTTTTGATCAGCAAATGAAATATTATTAAAGGAGAGCCAAAACAAAGAGAACATACAACAAGAAGAGGGATGTGGCAATTGGTGAGAGACCAATCAACAACACCCAAAGGACAGTGAAGAGAGAAGGGCAAGGAGGACCAAACTCCCCACCTGGTACAGCTCTCCCAAAAAAAAGAAAAAATGCAACCAAGAAGAATTACAACCAAGAAAATTACAACCAAAAATAAAGCACAGCACGCCGGACAACTGGAGCCAAGAAATCCGAATCAACAACCCAGCGGAAGCATCCAAAAGGCATAGCAAAACCACACCATCCCTAGCCAAGAACTAATAATAACCTATAAGCTGCTGGACGTTATTCACAATATCTTGAGCAGAGTAAAACCCGACACTAGAATGAGCCTTTACCCAAAAAGCGATTCTGAATTTGATCAAATCGCACACATCCTCTAAGTGAGCTTGCTTACTTTGGAACACCACCTCGTTCCTAAGCTTCCAAAGTGACCACAATACCGCCACAGGTATAGCCTGCCAAATCAAGTTAGCCAAATTACCCCACCTAAAACCGCTCCACCAGCAAAGAAGATCCTCCACACTCCGAGGTATAACCCAATACAGCCCCCACCAACGCAGTAAACAAGACCACACCCTCCATGCAAAGGGGCACCACAACAAAATATGGGATAATGACTCCGCCTCCCCCTTGCAAAAGATGCAAAGGTTAGAAGCCTCCGGACGTAGAACCCCAATTCTTTGCAAGAATGAAAAGGTCTTAAGTCTCCCCTTCCACACCAACCATCCCAGAAACTGCACTTTAGGGGGGTAGATATTATTCCAAAGTAATTTAGGAACCAATAGAGGAGTGAAAGGTGTCAACAAGGAGTCCAGGGAAGAAACCGAAAACTGCCCAGAAGAAGTAGCCGCCCACTGAAGACAATCAACTCTATCTGAAAGCTGCCCAGCAGAGTTCAAGACCTCCTCCAACCTGATTAACTCGTCTGACTCCCAGCTCAGTAAGGCTCTTCTAAACCTGGGGATACCATCTGACTGGGCGACCCGCCTATCCAACACTTCTTTCAAGACAATCTCCTTCTCTGATAATAGACTGAAAAGCCTAGGGAACATAGACTTAATGGGCAAACTACCCCCCAACTGTCAGTCCAAAAATGAACTCTGTTTCCGTTACCAACAAGTAATTGGGAATTTGCCATATAAATGTTGAAGAGATGAGGATTTAATTGACTAACCTTTAGAATATCCCCCCAAATTTTTGAGAAAGACCCGACAGCTTCTAGGAAAGGGTACCACCTACCACCAATCGAAGAATACCTACCACAGATTACACGCTTCCACAATGATGAGTCCTCCGCGCCATACCGCCACCACCACTTAGCCAAAAGGCAATCATTCACCTGTTTAACGTTCCTAATTCCCAGCCCCCCATTTTCTTTGCTTTTAGTAACTTCCTCCCAACTAACAAGATGAACCTTCCTCTTCAGATCAGTTCCCCCCCACAGAAAGTTAGCTCGGATTCTATCAAACGCCTTAGCCACAGAAGAGGGAATCTTAAAGAGAGATACATAGTACAATGGCAGACTCGACAGCACCGACTTAATGAGTGTTAACCTCCCTCCAAAAGATAAGAGCTTCCTCTTCCACGAAGCAAGTCTAGCCTTGCATTTATCCAGAATAGGCTTCCAAGTCTTCTTAAGCCTAGGACTAGCCCCTAAAGGTAACCCAAGGTTTCATAACCTAGTTGCTCCAATATATCTTGTCGATGTACATGAGTGGATCACCACCATTACAATTTATTTAAGTTAACCCCCACATGTTTTATTTTTTAATTTTTTTTTTCAAAAAAATAATTTTTCTAAATTCAATATTTATTAAACATATTTTTTAAATTTATGTTGTTTTATAAAGTAATAGTAGTCTAAGATATTTGATTCCGAACATCCGTTCAGATAAAAAAAACCAAATTCCTATGCATCATGCAACCAACAATTTCTCTAGAATTCAATTTGTTTCAAATATTTTGTTTTCTCAGAGTTATTGAGGTTCTCCCATTGCAGTCTAATTTTATTGACGAACTCAAAAGCTTGAACCTTGATCGCCAATCTGTTAACCTCTAAGTCCATGCATACAAGCAAGACATAGTACCTGTCCTCTATTATTTGGCATATCTCTGACCTCCCATATTAAGTAGTTAGCAAATAAAATCAATTAGCTAATGGCGACTCTAGGAATTTAAGTCAGTATTGTCAATTGAAAGGCAAAAATCTCTAACGAATTTGATAATTCCCAAAACAAAAAACATAAAATTTATTTTATATTATAAAATATTTTAAAGAAAAAAATAAGCCAAGATTAATTTTTATGTAGGTTCAAAGTCCCATTTGAAAAAACATAAAAGTTAGCTTTTAAAATTAGGGTAAACTACCAATAGGTCCTATTTTGGAGACTTATTACCCAATAGGTCCTACTTTGGAGACTTATTACCCATTAAGTCCTATTGATAAATTTATTAAGTGATAAAGATAAATTTATTAGTCTTTTATTTTTATGAATAAATTTATAGTGATAAATTTATCAGTCTCTTTGTTTTTATGAATAAATTTTTAGTGATAAATTTATCACTCTCTTATTTTTATAGTGTTAAATTTATTAGTTAGGACCTGTAGGTAAATAAGTCTAGTTAATAGGACTAATTGGTAAGTACCCCTTAAAATTATGGAGTTTTATATTAATGCTTAAAATGCTTTGCATAAGTTGTAATGCTTTATTTGATTCACCGGAATGAGATAAAATGGAATGTAATGATCATTCCTTTAGCTTCCTTATGGAATGATCATCCCCTTACAATAGTGAATAATTATTCCATTTGTAATGTAATTTTCATTAATTATTCAGTCAACCAAACATAGTAATGAATATTTTGATAGAATAATCATTTCATTTCCTCTATTCTAATAGTGTTTGATACAATGTGAAAAGTTGAAATTTATTTGTAAATAATTAATAAGCCTAAAAATTTATGGGTTCAAAGTCATTTTTTTTAGTGGGGTCAGTTATGATAACATATTTCTAAAACAACAATTATATGCAAAGTAAAATAAAATTTTTCTTCTATTGAGGGGTTCAAGTGACACCACAAGCTATGCCATGGCGTCGCCCTTGAAATTAGCCAATACATTTATTACATCTAACTTGAATACAATGTAGAGTAGAGTAGAGTCTCACTTGTGTTAATCCCTACCAAATTTGCTTTCACTGTGTTCAGTGTACTTTAATGAAAAACTAACTACAAAAATTTATAAATAAAAATAAAAACAATAATCAGCTAAAATGTCTTGCATTATGTATCATTTCTCCCAATGCAGGCAAGCTTTAAAACATAAATATGATCGCTTAGGACCTATTGTTCAGAAAAAATGCAATGATTCACAGAAATTCATGAAGAAAAAAAGAAAAAGAAGAAAACAATCAGAAATGCTCTTTTCTCATATCAGCACATAGTAACTGTAGAATCTCATGTCAGCTCCACGAATTGTAGCATTCTGGGGGCACCATGTGACCACTTTGACAGTTCATAAACAAGTTCTCTCTTTTACTCCATACTCAACTTACTGCATTTTGATGGATCAAGCACCACTCCTGTGGTTAAAAAAATTAGATTACCACAACTTTATAGTAGCTCTAAAGGATGAGCAATCCCAAGACAATTACAATTAAATAAGAATAAAGAAAGAGAAGGAAAATACTTTAAAGGAAGAGGGGAAAATAATTTTCCTATTAAATATGCTCATAAAAATTGAGAAACCCTAATTAAAACAATACCTTATTTCCAAACAGAGATATCAAAGAAAATTAAAGAAAGCATCCAAAGTTGAAATCTAACAAAAAAGAAGTTCAAATAATAGTTTGATCGAAACAAGAAAAAGACGAAAAACAAAATGGCAAAGAAGCAGAAGATGACTACAGATAAGAAGAACACGATTAAAAAAAAAAACAAGGAAGAAGAAGAAGACCCAATAACAGATGACAAAAAAATCTTTTATCTAGATTGATGCTGACGTAGATGTATAAAAACCTAAATAACGAACCGAAAATTAAAATAAAATTAGGATCATAATAACAAAACATACGGGCAATTAAAAGAAAAATAAAAAATAAAAAAACCCAAAATAATCAAAAATAAAAAATTAGAAATCGGAATGAAGCGCAAATCATCGTGAAGTCGCAGTTCGTATTTTGTTTTTACTTCTACTTATCAATGTCAATATACTTGTATAAAAACCCAAACAATACCAACGAAAAAGAATGACAAATTAGAATCATAATGAAGAAGAATATATAGACAATCATGTACTAAATGAAAAAGAAAAATAATTCATCTTCGTCACATTAGAAAACAAGAAAATGAAAGAATAAAAGAAACACACCCAAATAGAATTAAATCATAAAAGAAGGAAATTTCTAAACAATCCATTAAAAAATTAAATCATACCTACATTGAAATTTGCTCAAACTATCTGTAAGTAAACCATTACTCCAATTGCGATTATGCTTCATTGTGAGTTGATTCAATACCACCAATTTGGCTTCAAAGTTCTTATTCCCAGTGCTTACTAAGGTTGTAGTTAATTCAATTCCAAAGGCAAATCAGATTATATAGAACAAAATATATGAAAAATCTAAAAGAGGGCATTTATTTTAATCAGGTTAGGGTAGACAAAGAGAAGGGCTTGATGCAACTTAAGCTATATTCTACACATCCAAAATTAAGAACATTTGAAAATTTAAAAAATAAAAAATAAAAAAAATCATCACAGGAGAAATTATATCTAGATTTCAAAATTTTGTAAAATTCTAATGATTTCTCCTCTAAAGAGACAAAATATAGACCAGATTGCATTTAAAAATAAAAAATGACTTGACGGAAAGAAAAGAGAAAAAAAAAATTGAAAACATATCAAACAAACAGATTTCTATAAAAATAGACTTTTTTTATAGTTTCTGCCTGCAAATCTAACAACACAAGCATAGAAGACAACTTTATCAAGAGTTTTTGATAGAGAAGTTGAGGGATATAGTATGGAACCCAACTCAACACTCTCTTTCGCCCGGGAGGGGGGGGGGGGGAAGAAGAAGGAAAAAATACAAATTAAATCTACAAAAGGATATATCAGATGCCTCATGATCTTGTTCGTTAATCTCAAGTTTTATACACAAAAAAAAAAAAAATGAAATCAATTTAGGGTTTTACAGAGGCGAAGATATATTTGTAAAGGTTTTGGAGTTGCATACATGATGGGTTACAGATTATTGAAGATGGTGATTCATTTATCATAAATTTTTATCTTTCTTCCAATATTTCCTCTTCCTCTTCAATCTTATTATTCTTCTTACTCATCCCTCATATCTTTGTAGGAAAAAAAAAAAAGAAGAAAAAGAAATTCAAAACAGAAAGAAGCAGATAAGGACCATTTTCGGCAACCGTGGTGCAGAAAAGAAAAAGAAAAAACAAAAAAAAAACTACTTCAGATCTGGAGGAGAAAGGAAGGAGGGTGGTGTTGAGTCGGCCGAAATAGGTGGGTGTCACGCCCCCAAATTCATTACTTGGATAATTTACCAAATTCCTTATAAAAGCCCATTTTTCAATAATAGTTATGGGGGAAACACAAACTAAATAAAATAAATGAGGTTCTCTCTCTCATATTTACAATGATAAAAATGTTCACTACAAATATTCACAAAACATGCCTCAAAGGCTTTCATAATAGATTTCAAATTAATTAACACAGAAAGAACCACCTCAACCCCACTACTCTTTAATCTTTCATTTACAATTACACAAGATGGGCTCTAAACACAATAAATGACTTCTTGATCGTCCAATCGTTGCACCCGACTCCGTCCCTGAAAAATGGTTAGACAACATGGGATGAACACGAGGTCCAGTAGGGATCTACAGTGATTCTCAGCAATAATAATCAATAGATAAATGTGATCATGAATACTATCAAGTGATACATATATAATTAATGAGTCCTTTTATATGCAAAATAGATTACATAAATATATACTCTTTTCACAAAATCCCGCTTGAACATTTCATAGAGACCACCTTTTTAACTCTTTATCTCATCAAAATTTACTCGAATGATTTCCCTAAATCTCTTTTCCTTAGAAAAAGGTTTTAAGCTAACTAGTCATTTACTACTCCTAACAATTACTCCATAACCCATTGCCTTACCATTACCCACAAAATACGACACACATACACATCACACACATTTCGCACATTGCAATTATTAAGTTTGATTTGTTTTCAATCTTGTCACATTTACACATTTCACTTTACATCTAACAATTATCACAATCACATAACTAAATTGTTACAAGAATTTTCAGTAATATCTACATGCCAACAACCTGCTTCACCAGGCTATGCCAACACAATTTACCGAGTGCTACTCCGGAAGGAAAGCTGGAACCTGTCTCAAGTGCCACGCTTTACCAGTGGCTAACTGGAAGGAAAGTGAAATCTCTATATAGCCCAACAATCCACACGCTTTACTGGGTGCCACTCCAGAAGGAAGGCGGAACTTTTATCACGCGGCACGCTTTACCGGTCCCAAGCCAGAAGGAAACAGACCCTCTTTCCAAATTTTAACCCATCAATTCTTCAGTTAAATCCAGAAAGTCACACCAAAATTCATTTAACAACAAAATTAAAGTTTCTCCTTTATGAACAAACATGACTTATTATTCCACAATGCTTCCCATACCTCAATATTAACTCCTTTCATTTCAATTAATCAACCCATTTAGTATCATATACTTTCCATAGTTCGTAACATAAATTTCCATCGCCAATTACTATATCATGAACCCATCTCGCAAGGATTGTTCTCACAACATCTAATAATCAACATTCATACTCAATTCAACCAAGCATTAAGTCAATTTCAAGGATTCAAGGCCAATTGAAGAAAAACCCATGTTTAAATAAAATTCAAAAACTAGGATTTGGACAAAAATTAGAGCTTTTCACTCTAAAATGCATAATCATATTTCAATAGCTCAAAACTTCCATAATCAACTTTAAATCTCTAGCTAACTCTTTTGTGTTGGAAACCTTAACATTTCTCTACATGCTTTTTAAGAAAATCGGTTTCAACACAAGGTTTTATCTAATAACAACATACCACCCACCTATCTATACGAAGATATTAAAGAGGAGCAAGAAATCCCTACATCTAGCAAGGAGAGAAGGAGACCCAAAAATCCACATTGATGAAAACACAATTCGTTCAGATTAATAGGAAGTCCTCTTCATGCTTTTCATTTTTGTATAAGGAACTAGGTTGAGATTCTCACTCTAAGGAGATAAAATCCAAGGTTTAAGGAGGTTTGGAGCTCAACAATGGCAGAAAAGAGGGAGATGAGAGAGAAAGAATCTGGAAGAATGAATAAAAAATGGCCAAAAATGACTTTTTAAAGTGTTGAATCCGAACAAATTGCTCGAGCGAATATTTCACTGCTCGTAATCTCTCAGAAGTTTTGTAGGTCTACAGTGAAAATACTGGGAGTCTTGCATCTTTGCTCAAGCGACCACTTGACCGCTTAAGCGGTCACCCTAGACACAACTAGTCACACAGCTCAGTTCCTAAGGCACTCCCAGCACATCAACCTTATTTCCATATATAACCATTTAAGTAAATGATTTTATTTAGCCTCTTACATTTATATTTCATTTACTTAAGTTTATAATGTAAATAAGGAAATACCCCCCATTTGGATTCAAAGAAAAATACACAAAAATCAAAATCCAATTAAATCAAAAAGTGACTTTCCCAATTTTAGTACAAAAATAATTTTTTGACTAAAATTTCTAAGTTTGACGTTAAAGTAAAGTGATTAATACCTCGTAGAAAAATTGCATCAAATTAAATTAGACTATTTAATATATATATATATATATATATATAAGGAACAATTACTGCCAAATATCATTTTCAAAATCACAAGTTTTGAAAAATCCAACTTTTACACTTAGAAAATTTTCAGAACTAAGTCCAATTTTGACAAAAAACTCGGATCTTGACCCGAACCATTATAGTGGGGGGCCGGTGGTAGTGGTCATGATGGTGGGGTGATCGGTGAGGGTCATCAGAAGGTGGTCTGTGTAGTGGCATTGCCTTAATTCGAGGGATGAAGCAAGGGCAAATAAGTAACTTCACAGAGGATGAAAAATCACTATTCATACCATCACCACTTTATATTATGTAGATGTAGATGTAGAGATGTAGATGTTGATGTAGATGTAGATAGAAATGCAAATTAAAATGACATTAATTTGGCTAACTCAACTGGCCACCTTGGTACATTTCTATTTGAGAAGTGCGAGAATCCATCATTGTTAAATTCTTATCATCTTGACTTGGCACACAATAATGATTGAAGGGGAAAATTGAAATTTTGGATGATAGAAACAAAAGTGGGGAAAGAAGGCACAATGAGTATGAATAAAATTTTCCTATACAAATATATATTAACTAAAAATTTGTATTTAAAATAAATAAAAATATATATATGAATTACACCCTTCAAATTCAAAGATCTAAAAACTTTTTGTAATAATATATTACACTTTGTTTCTTTGAGAAAAAACGGGTCACGACCCCATTCCGTCCCCAATAGAATAATATCGTGATGGCTAGTAATCTTAGATTATCAAAGACCAACTTATAAAGATTCACACATACAAAATATAAATAAGGGGCATACATATGCGAAAGCAATAAATTTAAATCTAACTAGTCCATAAGAGATGTGCATAGATTAAATAAAAAATAAAATAAAATAAACTTGATATTACATATTGATCAAAAGGCTTCCCAAGCCAGAACACACAAAAGTAAATGATTTATGAAGTCAAGAAGCATAATCTTCATATGACACAAAAACATGAAACAAAACACATCTTCCAATAAAACTTAGGCGACATCGCCTTCATATTCATCACCTACATATATATAAGGGAGAGGAGTGAGCCAAAAACTCAGTGAATGATATAAGTAATAAATGTTTGAATGAATGATATCCAAGATTTTATCAAAACAATACATATCATAGCTTGTAACAATTGAAATGATGAATCAAGTTCATCAATCAAAGGCTTTCAAAGCTTCAAAGGATGTTTACTAACATCTACATAATACAAAGGATGACCATTCATTGACAAAACAAAGAAATAACCAACCCGAAATCAATTAGACAAGCCCACCCATCGGTGGAAAATGAGATATCTCAAATAAAGGTACTAGTTGTATTAAAGTCCCCTAGCACACAAGGACCCTTCAAAAATGTCATCAAAACAAACATAATACTTGATACAAAACTAAGGGATAATCATTCATGCTTCATCAAATATTTTTCCAAAACAAAGCAAAACTTTTATCCAAAACATTATAACATAACTTTATTAAAAATACCACTCTCAATAGCTATTCAGTCGATGGGATTAAGACAAAGATCGAAAACCTACAAATACATAGTAATTCCCATTGAATGCATTTCAAGAAGACAATAAGAGATGTTCAAATATGGTTATGTAATGCACTCTCAAAACAATTTCAAATGAGTAAAATAGATCTCAGCATTTCTTCCCAAAACCAAGTCAAAATAGAGCAAAACATGTTCTAGAAGTTAAATCATTGCTTTTCTTCTTGGAAAAGCATGTTGGGTAATGTAGCTTGCATTTTGTGCTCCTCAGAGGGATTTAGTCTCCTTGGATACGATAGCCCTACAATTCGAACTCCCATGGTTATGGATTTGGTTTCACAAGTGCAATGTGAAATAGATAAACACAAATGAGAGTCCAAATCCGGCAAATCTTAGAAAAATCTATTTAATCATCAGAGATGCCAGAAATTGGCTGCATTGCCAGATTTCAGAGTCGCCACATAAATATTTTTGGGAAATTTAAGAAACCCGTGACTCTTGCCAAAGGCCACTTGTCCGTCATCACCAAAGTGTCTCGACATGAGAGGAGAAGGTCATAAATTGAGGACCCCACTCACCCAATCAAAGATCGGCCTCTACTAATCATGGTATAATTTTTATTAACATTATATACTCTTATTCCGATTATTATGCTATCTTTACTATGTGAGGTCAAACAAGTATAGACTATTTCACAAAATTTGGATCGCTTTGATTTCATGTTCGTTTTGAAAAGAGTTTTGAATACGTGTCACTTGAAACAGCGAGCTTGTATGTACATTTAATCAAATCATCACAATTTAAGCAATTAGCCTTCATCCATAGGCATTCAAAGAGTTATATCAAATAAGCACTTAGCCTCATGGTAAATATGCTCAATATGGCAACACAAACACACATGTATTATGCTAAGGCAAAAAACGCTCACCTAGTACTTAATCAAGGCAAGGCAAGATAGAAGAAAATAGTTATAAAAATGCATGCTTTAATATGCAAGTGACTAATGCAACACATACAAAATGTAACTGCTAGGTTCAGTTTATTAACATGGAACGTGGCTTAACTCAAAGCATGCGATGGCACACATATTCAAGTAATTAGGAAATAACAACAAGGTTTGAATGATGAACCGAACCCAATGCATGCAAAAAATGGATACAATTCATGGCAATGGCATGAAACCAAAATATGATGCTATATATAACCATTGTAAGTAAGTAAATGAAAGGGAGAAATAATGTGGGTTGGAAGACATACACAATATTACAAGTTTGCCGTCGTACAAGAGGGTCTGAATGTCCAAGTGTCCGAATTAACTACTTATTACAAATCCAAATGAATACTATCTAATTTATTACATCAATAAAATAACAAAAATAATATGTAAAGAATGATCAAAGATCCCACAGACAGCCCTTAGAAATTGATCTTTCTGCCTCCTGGGAAACTGTTCTGTTTCACCCTCTACCATTGTTCTCTGTTTCAACAAAAGTGCTCTGTTTACCAAACTTTGGAGCCCGGCTGGCCCACAATGAGGCCCGACCGGGCCCAAACAAATTCGATCGTGCTCTATTTTTTTGCAAAAGACTGTTTTTGTGCTCTGAGGTGAAAACAGTGCAGACAAAGTGTTCCTATGCCATGTTTGTCCTTTCTGCCCTTCTCTATCATAGAGATGTTCAAGAGAGGAGCAGATTCAGGTCTTAAACCATCAATTATCTTAAGTTGATTGCGTGATGATTGAAGAAGCAACCTGACAAGAATTTACTAAAACCTAAAAGACTAACAGTACCTCTCTCCTATCATGAAGTCGATTTCAAGAAAGGGGGTAGACAAGCCTTAAGAACCATTAAATATCACGAAATTAGTATGTGATAACTCTAGAAGCGACGGATTCGATATAACATCCGATCGAATCCAACCAATTTTATTAGCTCTTTATGCCGGTTTCAATCCAATTTTTAAGCCAATTTTATCTTACCTCCCCATTTCTTATCTTTTATTCCATTTTGTCCAAAAGTGATATTTACGTCCACTAAGTCCAAAAACAATAAAGATGAACAAGCATAGCTTAACCCAAGAAATGAACTTTTCAAGCCCTTTTCTATGGGGGAAATCACAAAGAAGGAATCAAACATATTTCCAACTGATAATGGACTCGGAGTCAAACCCGAGAAAGGCGCTAATGACCTCAAATCCAAACTCGATGACAAGCTATAATGAAACCTTTCTTTGATATTTCCAAGGGCCTAAGTTAAACCATTAGAAGCAATGCATCGGCGATTAAGATGAGTATCAAACAAGGGATCGTTCTCAACATAAGAGAGATGTAATGCCCTAGTAATGAATCTTCAAAAAAATTAAACCATTTTGCGCATGAGGGGTCTCTTTCTTATACTTTGAACGGTAATCCCATGTTGGATACATCACTTAGTCAAAAGAAGCAAAGAAAGGAGGGAGGTTGTAGACATAATTATGTGAAGTTGATTATTGCAAAAGTGAGATCATTTACTTGAAAACTAAGTAAACAAGACTATCAACTCAAATGAATTGGTGTCTAAGGCCTAAAGAACCAAATCCATGAGGACTTACAGTGCTATAAACATGATATTCAAAGCATAAACTAATTAAGCGAATTAAACAGCCCCTAAAAAAAAAAAAATAGTATTTAAAACATTTCAAAAATTGTGGAAGAAGTAAATAAAAATAAGGGAGAACAAGCTAGGCAAGCAAGCCTAAGGAGAGGTGGCTAACCCTCCATTTTTTGTGAATTAAATCACATATTTCAGCCCTTGAAAGTAGCTTCCAACAATGCACAAACTCAAAGAAAATGAAGAAAATGATTAGTATAAACAAAGGAAAGAGAGGGTAAGAGTTATACCTCTTTAAAGAGGATGCATTGTTGCAAATCAAACTTGACCCAAAGCACTCTCAAGCCTTTGAATTATGGTGTCAAAGTCTCAACAAAAGCTCAAAGTCCAAGCTCTAATGGTATATCTAATGTCTAAGTATAACTCAAAGGTGATACAAGAGCAAAGGATGCCTTGCAATGGAAGAAGGAGCTCTCAAATTCCTTTTGGGATGTTTGAAAATTCTCTAAACAGAGGTGAGGCCTCATATTTATAGAATTTGAGGCAAATAGGTCAAAAATATCTTCAAAAAAAACAATAGCTAGCGAATTCCCGCCAGCTGTTCTGTTTATCGCTAATGAGACCTAGCTGGGCCACAAAACACACGGTCGGGCCCAAAAATGAAAGGTCGGGTCTAAACGGCACTACGGGCTATTTTTCATTGAAACCTGGCCTAGTTAAACAAGCCACGACCGTATCTAAACAAACCCAGCTGAGTCTAAAAAACTGCTTTCATGCACGATTTCAAACGGGTATATCTCCCTTATCCGGACTTGGTTTTAGGTGATTCTTGAGTCTAAATTGAAGCCCATGAAGTCCACTTTCCAATGGTGGTGGCCTCACATTTAAATTATAAGTGTACAAAGAGATATTTCTAATTTAGTGAAGACTATTCATTTCTTTCTTAACGGTTTGATGCTCAACATTTTCCTAAACTAGTTTTCATCCATCCCCTCCTATTTCCTTCAACTCCAAACCTATATATAAGATGTTTTTAAAGATTTTTCAAAGAGTTCACCTCCCTTCCATTTATTTCCACTCTATCCTTACTCATTTTACTGAAAAGTGCAATATTTTAATCGAAATGCGAGCCTCAGAACATCGTAAAAACATTTGAAAAAATATTTTAAAAACAAGGTTTCGAGGTCTAAAATAGTTTGGCCAAATTGGGGCGTAAGGTTTGCGATCAGAGCTCAAAACCAAATTCTTTTACTAAAGATCCGAACGATTTGCATAATGTAACTTTCATCATCGAGTGCTTGGAATGAAGTGCCCAAGTCTTAAGAGCGGTCAAAAATGAGGTGTCTACAGGTACAAACCAAGTCTAAAAATGGATGCACAGAGATGAGCTGGGCCAAAATGGCCTAGCTAGGTGAACTCAAGAGGTCTTGGCCGAGGTTCTACACTTCTTGGCCGATTAGTGGGTTGCCCGCCCAAGATATAACAAGGTGTTGGCTAAGATGTGTTGTGGTCGGTCTAGGTGTGCATACAAGGTAGACCAAGGTGTAACATGCCCGGGAGGTACCCGCGCGCGTTAAACAGTTCGGACTCCCGAGATCTCTTTGATCTCAAGTTTCACGAGTGCAATGTGAAACATAGATGAGAGTCCAGATTTGGCAACTTTTATTGAAAATCTATTTTATTGTAATTTTGTCAAAAATGGACTGCGTCATCAGAACTCAGAGTCGCCACCTAATATTTTGGGAAATTAGGAAACCCATGACTCGGCGCCAAGGCCACTGTTCGTCGTAACCAAGGATGCTTGGCTCGGAACCTTAGGTATGAGAGGGGAAGGTCAATAATGAGCACCCCCACTCACCCGATCAAAAGATCGGCCTCTACTAAACCATGATATGACTTTTATTTTCTTTATATGTTTATGTTCTGATTATTTTAGTAAATCCTAAAATTTACTATGTGAAGCATACAAGTATAGACTAGTTTGCTCAAATTGGAACAATTCAACTTCATGTTTGTTTTTCGAAAAGGGTTTGATTTTGCCACCTCAAGTGGGCTTAAAGTTTGTGAATTTGCCACTGCAAAGTGGGCTTAAAACGTACATTTATTGAATTATTCCAATTCAAACAACAAGCCTTCATCCACAGGCATTCATACAGTTATATCACTTAAGCAAATAGCCACATGGTAGGATGCTAAACATAATAAGAAAATCACACACAAATGGGATGCTAAAGCATAAAAACTCACAGATTGACCGACGTCCCTCGAACAACTACAAAACAAAAGTTAGTAAAATATGCATGATCTTATATACAGGATCCTAATGCAATTCACTCATGAGATGCACTAAAGATTTGGCTTCTAGAATATGGCATGTGAATCATCTCAAAACACAGAATCATGGGATAATCAATTGAAGCATAAAGATGCAAATTTAGCCAAATCTTATGCATGGATCATGGATGTAAAGCAGGGATATGCATGACATGTCAGATATATACATACACACAGTTAGGGAAAGCGATAAAGAATGGGATAGAAGGAAGCGGGGTAGGGGAATTATTACAATACTTGAATTATTACAAATCCGAATGAGGGAGAGAGGAGAGAAAAATAAAATAAAATAAAACCTCACAACACTCAAAATAAAAATAAAATAAACAACTGCATCACTGGCACATTCCACTCCTTTTCGCATGTCCCGGGTTCTGTGACACCACATGATTCACATTTTCCAAATTCAAGCGGCAAACCAAGGAACGGATTTGAAATCTGACTAGCATGGCTTATAGGGAAATCACTATTGGATGATGTGCAAATTTCCTCAATCTACAACTTTCCCCACATCTCTGCAGCCCAGCTTTGGCAGGCAAGGCACGCCGGCTACCACCTTTTCTCTCTCTAAACCGAGAGAGAGAGATCGAGAGAGAGATTTTGGCCTCGGCTAGAGAGAGAGAGAGAGGGAGTGCCGTGGGTTAGAGAGAGAGAGAGAGAGAGGGAGAGTAACCCGTGGGTGTGTGGGTGTGTTATGCATGGGTCTTAGAGAGAGAGAGAGAGAGGGAGGGTAACCCGTGGGTGTGTGGGTGTGTGGGTGTGTTATGCATGGGTCTTAGAGAGAGAGAGAGAGAGAGAGAGGGAGAGTAACCCGTGGGTGTGTGGGTGTGTTATGCATGGCTGTGTGGGTGTGTGTGTGAGTCGTGTTGTGTAGTGTAGTGTGTGTATGAGTGATGGGTGTGTGATCATGGGTGGTGTAGGGGAGGCTGGTGTGTGGTTTTGGTATGTCTTGCCGAGAGGGAGGGTGTGTGAGTTGTGCTGCTAGTGGTGGTGCCGTGGGTATGGTGTGGTGTGTGCTGCCGGTGGTGATGGTGGCTGGGTGTGCTGTTGGGTGGTGATGGTCTGTGCTGCCGGTGGTGATGGTGGCTGTGCATGCATGGTGATGTCCCTCTCCTCTTTCTCAACCGTGTATCCTCTGTCAACCCGTGTGTATCTCTCCCCCCACCGTGTGTATCTCTCCCCCCCAGCTGCTGTGTTCATGTGTGGAGGTGCATGCCGTGAGGGTGTGGCAGTGTCAATGTGTATTGTGCTCCTCCACTTCCCTCCGTGTGTGTTGAGTGTCAATATGGGTTGGTGCTCTCTCTTCCTTTCCAAGCCGTGGCTGAAAAATGGGTCTCTCCTCTAGAGAGAGAGAGAGTGAATTATCTGTGCATGTGGGTGTCCATCCCCCCCTCCTCCGTGTGTTTTTTCCTTCTCTGAATTGTATTTCTCTGATTTATTGCACTATCAAGCTCCTGTTGTAACAACCCACTTCAGATTTTTTTTTTTTTTTAAAGAAAATGACAAGAGCTAGAGCACAACAATTGAGAGAGAGAGCCCCTGTTTTCCACCGAGAGAAGAGAGATATCATTTGTTAAAGCCCACCTCCCCCACTCACTCCACCTTTCTTTTTTTTAAAAACCATTCCACTAAAACCAAACCAAACCACTATCTTTCTTTCTCTTTTAAAAACAATCCACCAAACAAAAACCTAATTGTGGCCACACACCACCACTATCTTTTTATTTTTTTATTTTTTATATTATTATTATTATTTTTTTTAATTTTCTTTTATTTATTTATTTTTTATTTTCTTTTTTTTAAAAATAGTTGTCAATCATAAAACACAAGATATGCACACATCTAATTTAATACACACACATAAAAAATTATAAAACACTACAAATTACCAAAATATTAGTGATGGCCAAAATGGGTGAGGGTGGTCAAAATAAAGTGCCCAAGTCTTAGGGCTGGTCAAAATGGGGTGTCTACAGTTGCCCCTCTTTGACAGAGCTCGAAGTCATGAAATGACGTGAGTGAATGTCAAAGCCAGAAGACGACCCTTTTGACAAGGCCGTAAGACTTGGGCAATCACACAAAATGCAATGCATGTGGTTGAACCCGAAGGTTGCCTACGTATCCCTTTGCAAGGAATCAAACCAGCGTAGTTCAGGGGCAGAATGCAAGTGACATACTCAAAATGCAGTTTGAATGTTGGACTTACACGCTTCGCGAAGCCGGTTATTTTTGAAAAACTCATGATTTATGCAAGAGAGGAAAGACCTCAACTAAGAGAAATCAACATCCTAACGCGTTTCACGCGAGAGGAGAAAAGATGGTGTAAACAATAGGCGCACCTGATGTTTTTAACCGAGTAAATCAACGACCTAACGCGTTCTATGCGAAAGGAGGAAGGGTGGTGTAAACAGACAGGCGCACCAGCTATTTTTAACCGAGTGAATCAAAGACCTAACGCGTCTCACGCGAGAGAAAAAGAGGTGGTGTAAACAGACAGGCGCACCTGACTGTATTTTAACCGAGTTGCAATCCAAACGCGTTTCACGCGAGAGGAGGAGGGGTGGTGTAAACAGACAGGCGCACCTGACTGGTGATAACCGATTTGGGTGGTGTTGAACAGACAGGCGCACCTGACTGTTGATAACCGATTTGGGTGGTGTTGAACAGACAGGCGCACCTGACTGTTGATAACCGATTTGGGTGGTGTTGAACAGACAGGCGCACCTGACTGTTGATAACCAATTTGGGTGGTGTTGAACAGACAGGCGCATCTGACTGTTGATAACCGACTTGGGTGGTGTTGAACAGACAGGCGCACCTGACTGTTGATAACCGATTTGGGTGGTGTTGAACAGACAGGCGCACCTGACTGTTGATAACCGATTTGGGTGGTCACGGATGCCGCTTTTCTGATCATTTTTACAACTTTCCCTATTCTCCAACGGGGTGACAGACTAGGTTGGTTCAGTTTCCAGAGTTGAGGCGCATACAAGCTACCTCAACCTATGGGGCTACCATACAGATTTCAAGCCGAGAATGCACCCCTGGATGCACCTCTGGGTATTTAAACCAGACTTTAGTCTCGGAAATCCCGAACCTTTTGCGTTCTAGGCATCGCCATTTGAACTCTAGTTTCCACCGTCGCAGTTGGTCTCCTAGGAACTCATTGTAATCACAGGCAGGTGGCTATACCAGACCACCCAAAGTCGTTCGGGCACGACAAACACCAAAGGAATTGCACCTTCAGAGGATTTAAGGTCTCCTAGACCATGAAAGAAGAGGGTGCATCGCTTACAAATGTGCATACCACACAAATGAGAGAAAAGTGCATCGCATTCAAATGTGCATACCACACAAAGGAGAGAAAGGGTTGCATCGCATTCACATGTGCATACCACACAAGTGAGAAGAGGGTTGCATCGCATTCAAATGTGCATACCACACAAATGAGAGGGGGGTTGCATCGCATTCACATGTGCATACCACACAAGTGAGAAGAGGGTTGCATCGCATACAGATGTGCATACCGCACAACTGAAAGGGGTTGTAGACACTGTAGGATTTAAGGTCTCCTAGACACTGTAGGATTTAAGGTCTCCTAGACACCAGTAGGATTTTAGGTCTCCTAGACACCGATAGGATTTAAGGTCTCCTAGACACCGATAGGATTTAAGGTCTCCTAGACACCAGTAGGATTTAAGGTCTCCTAGACACCAGTAGGATTTTAGGTCTCCTAGACACCAGTAGGATTTTAGGTCTCCTAGACCGATAGGATTTTAGGTCTCCTAGACACCAGTAGGATTTTAGGTCTCCTAGACACCGATAGGATTTAAGGTCTCCTAGACACCGGCAGGATTTAAGGTCTCCTAGACACCGGCAGGATTTAAGGTCTCCTAGACACCAGCAGGATTTAAGGTCTCCTAGACACCGATAGGATTTAAGGTCTCCTAGACACCGATAGGATTTAAGGTCTCCTAGACCGATAGGATTTTAGGTCTCCTAGACACCAATAGGATTTAAGGTCTCCTAGACACCAGCAGGATTTAAGGTCTCCTAGACACCAGCAGGATTTAAGGTCTCCTAGACACCGATAGGATTTAAGGTCTCCTAGACACCGATAGGATTTAAGGTCTCCTAGACCGATAGGATTTTAGGTCTCCTAGACACCGATAGGATTTTAGGTCTCCTAGACACCAGTAGGATTTTAGGTCTCCTAGACACCAGTAGGATTTTAGGTCTCCTAGACACCAGTAGGATTTTAGGTCTCCTAGACACCAGTAGGATTTTAGGTCTCCTAGACACCAGTAGGATTTAAGGTCTCCTAGATCGGGGAGTGCACAAGATAGTGCGATGGAATTGAAATTGAAATTTGTGTAGCAGGTGAATGAAGTGAGATTATTGTGCGATAGATGCACAGAATGAGATTATTGTGCGATAGATGCACAGAATGAGATTATTGTGCGATAGATGCACAGAATGAGAGAAGGAATTGTATGTTTGAACCAAATACCATATACATATACCATGTATAGACAAAATACATACAAATACGACAATATACACAGACATGCATATATGGTATACATATGTTCATATACAGACAAAAATACACACAGATATATACATACGGTATGCAATATATATACAGGTATATACGACACAGACATAGGCGGATATATACACAAATCTATACGGATATATCTTTTCTGGGCTTGCTGTTTTTTTTCTCTTTTCTTTTTTTTTTTTTTTTTTTTTTTTTTTTTGGAGTCTCTGTAATCGGGGATATCATCCCCTGACTGTAACAAAATCAGTTTCTTTTTTTTTTGCTCATCAATGGCGTGACTGGCATATCACTTTGAGTTTGAAAATACTTTTGTTTGATCGATTTTGAGGTTGATTGAATTTGAACTCTGAATTGGACATTGATCCACACTGACCTGAATAAAAATAACACTGACTCAACATGCGAAAAACGAAGCCAAAATAATCCAAACACACTTCTATACACTGACTGGTATAAATACACCGACTGGTATAAATATACTGACTGGTATGAAAACACACTGATATACATGGACTGGTATGAATACCCTGGTTGGTATAAATACACTGACTGGTACGAATACACGCTCATATGAAGACACACTCATATACACTGACTGGTATGAATACACACTACTGACGAGTTGACTCGAGCGGGGGAGAAGATAGAATCACTGACTCGACTATGCCCCTAATTCATTGCCTTGATTTTTTTTCTTGATTTTTTTGTAAAAAAGTTTTGATCAACATGAGAGTTAGATTAGCATACTTATTCCATTTTCTGTTTCAAATCATGTAAGCTAAACTGTGAGCACTGAAAATTGTCCCTTTTCAAATCCAAAGAATGGTCAAAGTTTTGCAAAAATGGAACAATTTTCGAGAAAAATTAATCAACTTCATTCAAATTAATCAAAACCTCTTTTTGCAAATGGCCACTACTCAACTAACATGGAATCAACCATCAGGGTGCATAGTCCCAAACCATAACCGAACCGAGCCGATCCAAATCGAATGAAACCGAGCAAAACCGGACCGAACCGAACCGAACCGCCGAACCGAACCGAACTAAACCAAGTTGAATCGAACCAACTGAACTGAGTAGAACGAAGATACACCAATCAAACACAGATAGGACAACCAAGTCGACTAAAGACACACCAAGCAAACATGGACAAGATGAATGAGTTGAAAAATTATTAGGGTCGAACTTCGAGATGAAGCTACCTACGTATCCCAAAGATAGGAATCAGGCCATCGTAGTTCGGGCTGAGGGTTAACACTCTCCTTTTGTGCTCTAACTTTTGCCAAAGCCGCCCTTTCGGGTTTTCAACCTTGCGAGCTTTTCATTTTCATTTTTTTTTTCATTTTCATCATTTTTTTCTTCATTTTTTTTTTAATTTCTTTTGAGTTTCTATTTTTTTTGTTTTTCTGCTATAACTTTTGCTTGAATTGCCCTTCCGGGTTCTCAACCCAACGAGCCTCTCAAGGGTTACTTTCATTTTAACTTGTCCATGTTGATTGGGGAATCTCTAAGCCAACTATGAGAACAACTACTACACTTGACCAGTAGATATGATGATGTAGGGACTAGGCTAATTGGATCTGAATTTGCCCCTAGTGTTGCCCCTAGTGTAGTGGATAGGAACTCGACTGTCCTTCAATAATAAACTTCATTCTCTCAAATTCTGGGTTTTGCCTTTCTGGGCAGTCTTCATTGGGAAACGGTTCAGTTTTAACTCTTTGATCACATCCAACTTTTTGCCCCTAGTTCAAGGGCACTTCAAATCTACATCTCATCCGACCTTCTTGCCCCTAGTTCAAAGGTTGCTTCCGATCTGAATCCCGGGCCCTACATAGTTTTGGCTAAGGTTCACTCGGGTATTGACACTCTCCTTTTACGCTCTAACTTTTGCCAAAGCCGCCCTTTCGGGTTTTCAACCTTGCGAGCTTTTCATTTTTCTTTTTATTTTTCCTTTTTATTTTTATTTTTTTTTTTATGCTCTAACTTTTGCCTGGGTCGCCCTTCTGGGTTTTCAGCCCAGCGAGCCTCTCACGGGTGATACTTTATTGCCCTTAGTTCAAGGGCTACCTCCATTTCAGCTATGCAAGCCTCACATTTTTGCCCCTAGTTCAAGGGCTGTTTCAAATCGAATCACATTCTCTGCCCTGAGTTCAAGGTCTATTTCCAATCTGGATCACATCATTGCCCCTAGTTCAAGGGCTATTTCCAATCTAAATCATATTCGACCTTATTGCCCCTAGTTGAAGGGCTGCCTCCATTTGAATCACATCATGGCCCCTAGTTCAAGGGCTATTTCTAATTCGGCTATGCAAGCTTTACATTTTGATTGATCATGGAATACTTCAAATCAAGGTTTTGAAAGCTAAGGAGCTAAGGAGGTCGGACCTCGAGTCAAGAGGGATCCTATGCTGTTTAATCAATTCCAGGCCTGTCTTCGCAGGACCACGCAAAAATAGTTTTTGAAATCTTTTCACAAAGTGACTAATCACTCGTACTCTTATGAAAACAAGCTAGAACCAATTTGGACCAAGCCAGGATCTTTCTCAGTACTCACATTAACAAAAATGATTTTATTCATCAAAGGCTTAGCACACCTCTCTTCCTCTCAGTTGATCAAAATTTGCAAATCCCGAGGAAATTCTTCCTCTTTGTTTTTATCAGAATTTTGGAAAACATTTTGAAAAACTTTGGTCAATGCAATGATTTAAAGGCACAGAAAAGTAGGCAGACTCTATGGCATTTTTTTTTTGTTTTTCTGTTTATTGAAAAGAGACTATGACTCAGCAATGACAACAGACTCAAAAGAAAATGACAAAGAAGACCTAGACAGGACAGAAATGTCTAGGTTGGCACTTTTGAAATCAACAGACTCTGACTCACTAGGCTGACTCGAGCCTAACCCCAACTCTACAAACTTGGTGGAGTCAAATTTAGACTCAATACTCAATTCAGAACTCAGAATAAAACCATTTTCAAATTGCCAGTCAAAGTGTGGGCCAACCACAACACTCAAAATAAAGCTCGTGCAATCAATGGGTGGTCACTCCCCAATCACAGAGATGGTCGACTTTGTGGGATATCGACATTTTTTTTTTTTTTTATATTTTACAAATTTTTTGTGATTTTATGTGTTTGTTATTTTTTTATTTTTTTTTTGAAGTAATGGTGCTAAGCTGAACAACCTAAACCACTCATTCGAATTTGAGAACCCCTGTATAGATCCAATACATTGCACATAACACATAGCAGGAAAGAGAACAAACACCCCTATGGAGGGTAGGGTTATCCTGTCCTAGCTTTTGAAATGATCTAGGGTTCACTATTCAGACAAGTGGTATCACATATCCTAGAAATGGGAAAGCATCCTATCCTAATTTGAAAGGTACTATAGCTCACTATATGTACAAGGTTAGCTCTGTTCTAAGGGTTGAAGTCAAGGTGACGTTACCAAAGAGTCCTTTGAGTCATAACCAATAAAGATCCCAGGAAATCAGAAGAGTCAAATAGCCTCTCTTCGGAGTCTGAGAACCTTAGATAGCAAAGCTAGATAGCCAAGCTACCCTTTTGACAAATCTCAAAAGGTTACAACACAAGGCCTCTACAGTAACGTAGAGATAGGTGTAGTGTCACAAAAAGTATGCATGTGTTCCCACCAGTATCTGGGCAACACAGGAACTTTAAGTGCACCAATGCATGCAATGCAATAAACATATAATTGAAAATTAAAGTCATATCATGGAGTTCGAGTCAAGGTTTCATAAATCCCCAGCGGAGTCGCCAGAAACTGTAACATGCCCGGGAGGTACCCGCGCGCGTTAAACAGTTCGGACTCCCGAGATCTCTTTGATCTCAAGTTTCACGAGTGCAATGTGAAACATAGATGAGAGTCCAGATTTGGCAACTTTTATTGAAAATCTATTTTATTGTAATTTTGTCAAAAATGGACTGCGTCATCAGAACTCAGAGTCGCCACCTAATATTTTGGGAAATTAGGAAACCCATGACTCGGCGCCAAGGCCACTGTTCGTCGTAACCAAGGATGCTTGGCTCGGAACCTTAGGTATGAGAGGGGAAGGTCAATAATGAGCACCCCCACTCACCCGATCAAAAGATCGGCCTCTACTAAACCATGATATGACTTTTATTTTCTTTATATGTTTATGTTCTGATTATTTTAGTAAATCCTAAAATTTACTATGTGAAGCATACAAGTATAGACTAGTTTGCTCAAATTGGAACAATTCAACTTCATGTTTGTTTTTCGAAAAGGGTTTGTGTAACAAGCCCGCGAGGGACCTCGCTACAGTTCGGACTCGATGTTGTTGCGGTTCTAAATCTGAACCAAAGAGTCCAAATCCGGCAAATCGTTTTGAAGAAAAAACAGATTTTTTTGAAAGAAGTGCCAAACATGGACTGCTTTGCCAGATAACAGAGTCGCCACCTAAATATTTTTTAAAATGAGAAATTTAGGAAACCCTGACTCGGTGCCAAAAGGCCACGTGTCCGTCATCACCAAAGTTGGCTCGGGAACTTGGGTACGATTGGGGAAGGTCACATCGTGAGCACCCCCGCTCGCCCGGTCAAAGACCGGCCTCTACTAACCATGATATCTGTTTTTGAAAACTTTGTGAGTTCTTATTCCGGTTATTAGCCTAGGTTACTATGTGATGCTCGCAGCAAACAAGTATAGACTGAATCGTCTGAATTGGAACTAAACATCTCATGTTTGTTTGTTTGAAAATGGTTTGATGGTGCTACTCGCAAGTAGGCTAAGACGCGGATTTGCCACCCTCAGGTGGGCTTAGAAAACATGAGTTTGCCACAATCTAGTGGGCTTAAAACAAACAGTCAATGCATTGTCCCAATTCAAATAACTCAACCTTCACCCACAGGCATTCAAGGCAGTTATATCATTTAAGCACTTAGCCTCATGGCAAGCATGCTATCATGGCAACACTCACACGCATGCAAGGATGCTAAAGCATAAAAACTCACCTAGTACTCCAAGCCAAAACAGGAAGCTAATTAGAAATCATGCATGATCCTAATTATGCTGAAATGCCTAATGCAACACATGCAAAATGCAACTATAACAGGCTCGGCTATTCTAAAGATGGCATGTGAAATGCTACAACTATCATGTACTCAATTTGGAATTGAAATACAGATGCAGTTTGTATGATGCGCCGAGCCCGGTGCATGCAAAACAGATGAATGATGCAAACATGCTGTCATACTGTATGCTAATTGAAATATGCCCTATATCTAACCATCGTAAGCGGGTAAATAAAAGGGAGAAAGAAATGGGGGTTGGAAGACATACATCACACTCACACACTCTTATTACAATTATGCCCTCGCGCAGAGGGTCCGAATAAATAATACAGACCCAATGAAAGAATAATACAGTCCGAAATAATACAGTCCGAATGATATACAAATTTCTAATTAATTAACAAATTAATTACAGAAAAGTAAAACTGGCATGCAAGCCAGGGACTGCCTTGCTTCTGATGTATGATGTATGTTGGGCTGCCTGGCGCGAAAATCCACTGGGATGCCCCGATTAGCCTCTGTGTGCACTGTTTCTTGAAATGCGTGCCGGACTCTGAAAAGTTGCCGATTCTGGATTTTGCTGCAACAGAGAGCAGGAAAGGGGCATAGCAATGTATTTCACAAATATATGCATGCCTCGATCCTCGTGCCACCAATCACGCATACCGATGCATGATGGCCGAGGAACCGAATTGCACAATTCAATGTAGGATGAATGCAAATGAATGCTACAACAAAACCTAGCCCCATCATGGATAATCCGGAGTGTCGGTGACTGGGGAATTGAGACATGTTCCGGTACGCGGAGTACGAAATGTGCCTCGTTTCCCGTGCAATATGCATGATATGCATGAAATGCAACTAACATACAACCTAGCATGCACGATGCTATGAGAATGAGATGCCTCGAAATGCGTGCCCACTGGCACGCGAACCGAGGTGATGACATAAAGGCACGAAATGCAATGATGGGCTTACACCAACATGAGAAGGCCTCAGCCACACTCATACGGGATGCCGGAATGATAAAAATGAGGTGCCTCGAAGTGCGTGCTCACGGGCACGCGAACTGAGACGATGATGAAATGCAAATCGGATAAAACAGAGGGCCTCGAAATACGTGCCCACGGGCACGCAAACCGAGGCAGAGGCATACGCAATGCAAACCGGATAAAACAGAATGTCTCGAAATGCGTGCACATGGGCACGCAAACCGAGGCGGAGGCATACGCAATGCCAATCGGATAAAACAGAATGTCTCGAAATGCGTGCACACGGGCACGCAAACCGAGGCAGAGGCATACGCAATGCCAAGCGGATAAAACAGAGTGCCTCGAAATGCGTGCACACGGGCACGCAAACCGAGGCGGAGGCATACGCAATGCCAATCGGATAAAACAGAATGTCTCGAAATGCGTGCACACGGGCACGCAAACCGAGGCGGAGGCATACGCAATGCCAATCGGATAAAACAGAATGTCTCGAAATGCGTGCACACGGGCACGCAAACTGAGGCGGAGATGTGAAGTGCAAATCGGATAAAACCGAAGTGCCTCGAAATGCGTGCACACGGGCACGCAAACCGAGGCGATGATATGAAAATGCAAATCGGATAAAACCGAAGTGCCTCAAAATGCGTGCACACGGGCACGCAAACCGAGGCGATGGCATACAAGCATAAAAATGCAAATTGGGCTTACGCCAACATGAGAGGGCCTCAACCACACTCACATAGGCTGCCGTGAGATGAAAATGGGTGCCTCAAAATGCGTGCACACGGGCACGCAAATCGAGGCGGTGACATACGCAATGCAAATGACATGAAAATGTAGATTGGGCTTACGCCAACATGAGAGGGCCTCAACCGCACTCACATAGGCTGCCGATGAATGAAAATGGAGTGCCTCGAAGTGCGTGCCCATGGGCACGCAAACCGAGGCAATGCATTAAGGCATGAAATGACATGGGAAATGATATGCAAGCATGCAAATCAAATTTCAGCAGCTATATGAAGGGGAAAACAGTCCCGAAATGATACGAAATGACAATCAATGCATGAAATCATCCCGAAATGCTATAATAACCCCCCGAAATGGCCTACAGCTATGCTATACATGCAAAATCGACTCATGGCAGTAAAAACAGTAGCAAGGCAGTCCCAAATATGGCATTTTTCAGTAACAAACATGGCCAAAATGCAAGCATAGATATGGCAACAATAGCTCGCAAGAATACGGTAAAAGAGAGGAATTACAAAGCAAATGGTATCTACAATGCTTAAACCCAAAAACTCAGTTCTACAAAATTAAAGAGGGACTAAAAATATGCACATTTACAGTAGATGACATCCTTCAATTCAGTGTGTTGGTATGCTTAATATGGCATGCAAAAATGAGCCAATAAAGGGCTATAACATGGGGTACCATAAGAAAGCATCAAACAACTTTGAACCCTTAACAAAAGATGAAGAATAGACAATTCTAAGACACTTTCTAAGCCTGATGAAGGCTCAAATCAGTGGCTAAGCAAGCCTAAACAAACATGCAATTTTACGGTAAATTGAAGGATTACAAAACAAGTACCAAAACCAGTCATCAAATGGCCTAAGACCCTTAACAAAGAATGAATAATGGACCAAAATAAGGCACTCTCTAAGCCTGATGAAGGCTGAAATCCGAAGCATGGTGAGCTTAAAAATGCATGCAAAATGGGAGTGGAACAAGAATTCAAAGCAAGTGATACGTAGAGCAAGAAAACCAGGTTGAGCCCTTCTTCAATGTTGAAGAGGGGCTCAAAATAAGCACAATCACAGTATATTACAAGTTCCAACTCAGATCACAAATAGGCCAAAATAATCATGCAATTTTACGGTAAAATGGAAGGATTTCAAAGGAAGTGCATGCTAGAGTCACCAAACATGATGGAGCCCTTCTTCAATGTTGAAGAGGGGCTCAATATAAGCACACTCACAGTTTGTAGTATGCTCGAAATCAGATCACTCAAAAGCCAAACATAGCTTGCAATTTTATGGCATAAAGAGTGGTATTGAAAGAGGTATGTGATAGAAATACCAAATGAGGTTGAGCCCTTCTACAATGTTGTATAGGGGCTCAAAATAAGCACAAAATCAGTAGGGGTCGGAGCCCAAAACTGAGAGCAAGTAGAGTAAAGAATTGATCCAAGAAAATGCTAGAAAAATGGAATTAGGGACTTACCCTTGAAGATCCAACTTTGGTGGCCTCTTGGCTTGAATTTGTTGATCCCTAACCTCTGAAAATTACTCCCTTGCTGCTGAAATGGAGGTGGTGTTGGTTGTGCTTGGAGTTGATGAAGGAATGGAAGCAAAACTTGAAGCTTTGAGCTTGGAAATGGAGGATATAAACATGCAAGGCTCCAAGGATTTTTCTCCACCAACCAAAACCAGCTGGGAGCTGCTGGTTTTTATAGCCAAAAGGGTGGAAATATCTTGCCTCAAATATCTAGATATTTTGAGGGCAAAATATCTAGATATTTTGAGGGCAAAAAGAAAAGATTTTGTTCAGCCACGAAGTGGGCATCTGAGACCGCAGTGTTCTTCGGAATGATGAAACAGAGGTACCTGCCAAAATTGAACAAAAAATAATGCAAAACGAAAGCTCGGGGACCAAAACCGCGCGGGGTCCCGAAAATGGGCTGCCGGGCACCGGAAGTGGTGTTCGGCTGCGAAGTGGGTCTCGGAGACCCCAGTGTCCCTCGGAAGGACCAAACAGAGGTGTCTGCCAAAAATGAACAGACATCGATGCAAAATGAATGCTCGGGGCCAAAACCGCGTGGTTCGGGATCCCGAAAATGGGCTGCCGGGCACCGGAAGTGGTGTTCGGCTGCGAAGTGGGTCTCAGAGACCCCAGTGTCCCTCGGAAGGACCAAACAGAGGTGTCTGCCAAAAATGAACAGACATCGATGCAAAATGAATGCTCGGGGCCAAAACCGCGCGGTTCGGGATCCCGAAAAAGGGCTGCCGGGCACCGGAAGTGGTGTTCGGCTGCGAAGTGGGTCTCAGAGACCCCAGTGTCCCTCGGAAGGACCAAACAGAGGTGTCTGCCAAAAATGAACAGACATCGATGCAAAATGAATGCTCGGGGCCAAAACCGCGTGGTTCGGGATCCCGAAAATGGGCTGCCGGGCACCGGAAGTGGTGTTCGGCTGCGAAGTGGGTCTCAGAGACCCCAGTGTCCCTCGGAAGGACCAAACAGAGGTGTCTGCCAAAAATGAACAGACATCGATGCAAAATGAATGCTCGGGGCCAAAACCGCGTGGTTCGGGATCCCGAAAATGGGCTGCCGGGCACCGGAAGTGGTGTTCGGCTGCGAAGTGGGTTTCTGAGCCCCCAGTGTCCCTTAAATGGGAGTAAATGAGATGCATGCCAAAAAACCGGAGAAATCAGAGATGGTTGGGCGGTCCCGAACCGAGGCACACGGCCTAACGGCTCCGAAAACCGGGAACCGGGCTCCGAAATGGGAAAAATGGCCTACGGCCACGAAAAGTAGCGCACGGCCACCGAGAGATGGTCTACAGGACCACTCCCTTCCCTCAGGAAAGAAAACAGAGAAAACCGAGTCTGGTTCGCAAATCGAGACAAGGCACAGAAGAAGGTTCGGAAGTCCGGAGGCGGGGCGCACGGCCGCGACTCTGAGACTTCTGAACGAGCACAGTATGCAACATCACCGAGTGCTCAATCGGTGACGTCTGAGTCTTAAGGTCGGTCAAAAATGGGGTGTCTACAGTTGCCCCTCTTTGACAGAACTCGGAAGTCACAAGTGACGGGAGTGAATGTCAAAGCCCAGAGACGACCCATTTTTGACAAGGCCGAAGACTGAGACAATCATACAAGATGAACAGATAAATGTGTGTCCGCAGGCGTGCCCGCAGGCAGGGGGCAAAATGCAAATGATATGCAGGGAGATTTTGATAATTGGACTTACACGCTACGCGAAGCCGGTTTGACAATTGGACTTATACGCTACGCGAAGCCGGTTTGAAGATTGGACTTACACGCTACGCGAAGCCGGTTTGAAAATTGAGGATTCATGCAATGCACTGTAATGAAACAAATATGCGAAATAAATGCAACATTTTAAGCGAATGCTAGGCAAGCAAGTAAACTCGAGCCAAACTACATTTCATGCAGAAAGGATGAAAGAGAATTAAGCAATTCTCACGGTTTCTCACGCGGAGAAGGCTAAAAGTGACTACCGAGAATACCCGGAGTCTCAAGCACAACATCTCTCAGCGTATCGCACACAAGAGAGGAAGAAAGTAAGTTTCTCAACGTATCACACGCAAGAGAAGAAAGGTGAACCTCTTAGCATATCACATGCAAGAGAGGAAAGGGTCGTCTCTCAGCGTATCACACGCAAGAGAGGAAAGATAGAAACCGGGTAAACAATGGTGTAACCAACAGACGTATCTCAACGTATTTCATACGGAGAGAGGGAAGGTTTAACCGGGGAAACAATGGTGTAACCAACAGGCGTATCTCAACGTATTTCATACGGAGAGAGGGAAGGTTTTAACCGGGGGTGTAACCAACAGCATATCTCAACGTATTTCATACGGAGAGAGGGAAGATAGACCTCTCAGCATATCACATGCAAGAGAGGGAAGGAAGCATCTCTCAGCGTATCACACGCAAGAGAGGAAAAGTGAATTTCTCAGCGTATCACACGCATAAGAAGGAAGATAGACCTCTCAGCATATCACATGCAAGAGAGGGAAGGAAGCATCTCTCAGCGTATCACACGCAAGAGAGGAAAAGTGAATTTCTCAGCGTATCACACGCATAAGAAGGAAGATAGACCTCTCAGCATATCACATGCAAGAGAGGGAAGGAAGCATCTCTCAGCGTATCACACGCAAGAGAGGAAAGGTGAATTTCTCAGCGTATCACACGCATAAGAAGGAAGATAGACCTCTCAGCATATCACATGCAAGAGAGGGAAGGAAGCATCTCTCAGCGTATCACAACGCAAGAGAGGAAAGGTGAATTTTCTCAGCGTATCACACGCATAAGAAGGAAGATAGACCTCTCAGCATATCATCACATGCAAGAGAGGGAAGGAAGCATCTCTCACATTCACATGCAAGAGAGGAAAAGAAGCATCTCTCAGCGTATCACACGCAAGAGAGGAAAGGAAGCATCTCTCAACATATCACATGCAAGAGAGGAAAAGTGAATTTCTCAGCGTATCACACGCATAAGAAGGAAGATAGACCTCTCAGCATATCACATGCAAGAGAGGGGAAGATCATCTCTCAGCGTATCACACGCAAGAGAGGAAAGGAAGCATCTCTCAACATATCACATGCAAGAGAGGAAAAGAAGCATCTCTCAGCGTATCACACGCAAGAGAGGAAAGGAAGCAATCTCTCAACATATCACATGCAAGAGAGGAAAAGATCAAATGCAAGTGAAAAAGGTGCATAACAATGCAGGTAGAGTGTGCATAACAATGCAACGAATGCATAACAATGCTAGTGGATGTGCATAACAATGCAAGTGAAAAAGGTGCATAACAATGCAGGTAGATGTGCATAACAATGCAAGAATGAGCAAACAATGCTAGTGGATGTGCATAACAATGCAAGGAAAAAGGTGCATAACAATGCAGATAGAGGTGCATAACAATGCAACGAATGAGCATAACAATGCTAGTGGATGTGCATAACAATGCAACGAATGAGCATAGTGTGATTGATACACAAAGTGAGCAGAGTATGATAGATATACTAAAGGTGAACACAAAGTGTGATAGATGCACTATGTGAACAATGTGATTGATACACTAAAGGTGTGTGATGGATACACAAAAGTGAATATGTGCGTGATAGATACACAAAATGGATGAAGTGTGATTGATACACTAAAGTGAAGAGAGTGTGAGTGACACACTAAGTGAAATGTGTGTGATTGATACACGAAATAATGATCTCAAATGGAACTCCTTTGAATGAACCGTACATACAATATCGTGCATGACTGAGAAAGAAACTTGATAGTACAATGCATTACAATGCATGATGCTTAAGGAAAGCAATAAATGGACAAAGCGGCGCTTTAGAAAGCACCTCATGAGGTGAGTGGCGGTGAACCGCTCTACTCTGATGGGGATCTCCCCTCGTGCTCTTCGAACACTTTACCTTGAACACACAGCACAAAGGTTCTGGAATGCTAACAAGTAACAATATCTGCATGTAGGAGCCACGGCTGCCGCTTGTCTTCCTGATCATACTCACAACTTTCCCTATTCTCCAAGGGGTGACAGACTAGGTTGGTTCAGTATCCAGAATTGAGGTGCGTACATGCTATCTCAACCTATGGGGCTTCCATACAGATTTCAAGCCGAGGACACGCCTCTGGGTATTCAAACCAGACTTTAGTCTCGGAAATCCCGAACCTTTGCGTTCTAGGCCACGGCCATTCGAACTCTAGTTTCCACCGTCGCAGTTGGTCTCCTAGGAACTCATCGCAAACACGACCAAGATGCCTCTGGCAGGGGCTGGTATTCAGAGAGAGCATTTCTGATCGCCATTCTGGCTTGAAGTAGACTTGATCTTGAGCTTGAGGTAGAGGCACACTCATACTTCGGAACATTGGCAAGACCTGAAGAGATACACACGGAATACAGTCTCGGAACTTACTGAAGTTGGAACAAACTCAGATGCCCGACATTTTCCTCTTTTCTTTTGCTTTGCAGCCCGAAACTCATAGCTTCAGATAGGTCCTGGTTTTACTGTTCTCACATGACCTGGGTTGAACCCTGCGGTTTTATGAAAGAACAAATTCTGTTTTGCACAAATGTGGAGAACGGCACGGCACTCGGAGCACAAAATGATTTTTATTTTTTGAAAATGAGAAAAGGATTCTCAACCGGGTATTGAGCCTACAACTGACCACAGCCAAAACAACTCAACACAGAAAAACAAAAGGTAAACGACCTAAATACGACGAGACACGCTCGGGATGACTCAAAACAAGAAATGAGACAAACGAAAAGACGCGACACTCAGACGTGCACAGGGAGCCTGTTTCACCGGGTGTGTTTCCCACCCTTTCTTATTTATGATTCTCACATCACTCGGCCCTCAAGCTCTGTTTTTCTGAAAAAGCCCTTTTCTTACTTTTTCTCTCATCGCACGTCTCTCTATTCTTCAATCTCTCATTTTTCAATCCCTCCCCTGGGTGGTTGATAGATAAACAGCAAGTTGCGAGGTCACGCCCTCAGCATTCTGCTAGATTCTTCTTCTGCTCACAGCTAGTGAATTCCTCCCGCAGAGGGGTTGCGCTGCAACAGGGTGTGTAGCAAATCTACAGCTGACATCGATTGATGATGCTTTGCTGGGGAGTTTGGACGTGATCAGATCTGTCAAGATGAGGAAGTGGAATATCTTGATCCATTCCCGTTCGTGCCTCACACTTGGCTTGATACCTCGCTGCTTGGAGGGTGAGAGAGCTTTCAGCACTTTGCTTATTAGCTTCAGTTGTGCCCTTC